>SSHR01000170.1:0-30472 GCA_006518225.1 Fusarium neocosmosporiellum | reverse complement strand
TCTTAACTTAAAAGGGTATAAGATTAATCCTATAATAATATATAAGATCTTAGATAATTAATTAGTTATTATACCTATATTAATAAAAATAAAATTATATAATATTAATTATTTCCTTAATAATTAAAATATAGCAATAAATACCCTAAGAAGAGAATTATAAATTAAAAGTATAAATATTAATTAGGGGTTACCCTTGTATGCCATGGGCTGCATTAATAAGCTATAAGGCTTCTATGCGTATTGCTCTAACCTTAAAGGCATTAAAAATAACCTCTAGATCTTATTTAAGGTTAATCTTCTGGCGTGATAAGCCCTAGGCTTAGAGTTATGCTTAGAAAGTCCGTAGGCTAATAATTGGCTGCTGTTGTATACGTTGTTGCGCATTAAAGCGGTCAAGAACTTCCTTCTATGAGAGATTTAGTTCAAGTAAAGCCTGAATCTTATCTTTATGTGGCTCAAGGGATATTTTTGGTGGCATCTTTGCGTATGAATTAATATCAGTGTGGAGGGATTTTGGTGTTGAGGGATTTTGGGATTTTTGGATTTGGGGATTTTGGTCATTTGCGGCATTTGCAAGACCCACCCTAAGGTGCCACCGTACGTGGCGTAAATTAGTATCGGTGGGCGGCTCGTTATTAAAGGCCGCGCTCCGTTCTGAAAAAGCGTGTTTGGGACCTCGAGAGCGGCCCTGATTCCTTGGCCGCTACCGCATTTTCTTGTCCCCTCGTAACAAAAGCCAAGTACATACAATGAGCCCTTCAGGAGAGAGCGCGGCGGAGACGCGCCTTAACCGCACCTGCGAGGTACTCCCATCTCCCTGCAGTGAGAGTCGTCAGCTAATGCATATGCTAGGGGTGCAGGAGGAGGAAGATTAAGTGCATTCCAGACCCCTCCGAGACGGACCTGTTGTCCAAAAGGTGCACTAGATGCACCAAGCTGGACCTCGACTGTGTGTTCCACGCTCCTGCGACAAAGAGGAGACGGAGACGCAATGAGACGCGGATTCGTGAGCTTGAGCAGAAGCTCGAGGAAGTTCAGCGATCTGTTTCGAGAGATCATAGAGCAGAACTTTGGACCCCTTCGACGTCGGAAGCTTCGACGACTCCGGCAAGTGCTAATGAGCAATTGTTGGCTCCCAGTCGAATCCCGGCCACGTCCCCAGGACGCCCTGTCTCCCGGGAGATCCCCGACCAACTGCCCGCCAAGGAGGACCCCGTGGCTCGGGGAATTATCAATGAATCCCTAGCCGAAGAGCTGTGCGTTCAATTCTGCACTGAGCTCCTCCCGCGGTATCCCCTGATTCTGCCCCCGGTTCCCCTCTCTTGGCGCGCCCTGCAACGGCATCGCCCAGCGCTCTTCAGGGCGATGCTTGCGACGGCTTCAAGCAGTTTCAAGCCGAGTCTCTGGAAATCGTTGTTCCAAGATGCGGAGAGATATGTTATGGAGCAGGCGATGATCTTTGGTCGCAAGTCGCTCGATCTCATCCAGGCCGCGTTGGTCCTCGCCACTTGGAGCCATCCTCCAGACAGGTTTCAAGACCTCAATTTTGGCCAGTTTGTCAATATTGCGGCGACCATGGTGATTGACTTGAGGTCCTCGAATGACAAGCGATATCAAATTCCTTCTTCTGATAGCGAGGCTGCGCAGACGGGAGAGTATCTTGAGGCGGCGAGAACCTTTTCTGCTTGCTATCTGCTGTGCTCCAGGTAAGACTTGATCTCCACCCCTCATAAGTTAACTGGGGACTGACTGCTTTGGATTAGTACTGCAATGGCGTTTCGCCGACCAAACACCCTTCGTTGGGGTGCCTGGGTGAGGGGCTGCACCAACATCCTGGATCCTCGGTCCATTGCCCACATTGGCGACCGTCGCCTCGCAGCATGGATTCGACTGCAGAGACTCGCCGAGGAGAGCCTCACAATGGTCGGTTTAGATGAAAGCTCATCGATCAACTTTTCAGACGCGCGCACTCGCCTGATCCTCAAGGGAGGCTTCGAGCGAGTCAAGGAGTGGAGGCAAAATCTCCTCGACGACATCATGACTGGTAAGATGACCCGCCTACTCTTTTACTTCTGCTAACGTAACAGAAACCCTTGAAATACACCACTACATGATCCTCCTCAACTTTTGTGAACCTGGCCTCTACGACAACCACGAACTCCAAGACTTTCGCCCCCCCGACGCCATCCACACCTTACCCTCCACAGACGCCTTCACACGAGACTCGCCGCAGTTTGTCGATGCGCGGATAGAGTGTCTGGACATTGCACACAACCTCATCAACATGTTCCTTCGTCTCGCAGGCGACGGTCTACGGCAGGTACCAGTGATTGTGTTTACCAGAATGATGTACGCTGTTGTTGTCATCATCAAGCTAGAGGTGTTCAACAGACCCTCGTCTGAGGTGGGATACATGTCGAAGGGAGATCACATGTCTGCAATAGACATGCTTCGTCGCATACTCGCGTGTCTTTCGACTGCAGCTGATGGATCGCGGTTCCGTGTTCCGGCCACGTTTCATGCCGTGCTTCAGAGGCTGTTGAGTCGGTGTGGGGAGAGTTTCTCACGGCTGCACATGGGGCAGGATGAAATCATTGAGCCTTTGATGAACCTCCAAGTCGAAGAGTCAAGACACGAAAGGTCCATCACTCCTCCCGCCATTTCGAGAGAACCACCGGCACCTGATCATCAAGCGTTTGCTGTCGACCCCGTGCCTCATCACATGGAGGTTCCTTCATTTCAGGATCCATCGATCCCGTTCAATGACTTGTTCCAGAGTGCGCCGGATGATGCTGCAGCCATGATGTTTTGGAACAGTTTCCTTGGGGACGGGTATTTTCCGATGAACCCCGAGCAAGGCGGGTGTGATAATGGAATGATACACTATTAGCATACAGACGAAGGAGAAACGCGGTCTATAATATTCATGAATAAATTGTAATAAGAACAAAGTAAAAAATACTCAGCATACAGCTCATATCGCACCATGGCCTGTGTTGAACTCCTTGTGGCATTGAACGGGTCTGGCTTCTTCTCTGCTCTCTCGTCTCTTACCATGAGTAAAGTACTTTGGGGAGGTGTAAATTGATTGTATCCTTGTCAATTCATTCAGCCTGTAGGGCTGTCTCCCCTTGGCAACCCCGCTTCAATGAGGGGTGGCGTGATCCATGAGAGCGGGCCTAGCGGCCAAGTCGCCCCCGCCTGGATGAGCAAGCACGATAAATGGCCTTCAACAAGGAGCCCAATATCGATTCCTAGACCCAAGAAGGAAGTGTAGCGGCTTTTGATCAAGTGTATTTGCCCTGCCTTACGTTGGTTGGACTGATCTTTCTGCCTTGGTCGCCTCGGAGGTCTATGCCAACTCCACCGCCATCCTCGTCCTCAATTGTTATTTTCAACCCCCATGGAGATAGCGGGCTCTGTTTTGTTCCGGTCCGAGCCCCGGTATTTTGCCGCTCGTACCCTGGCCTATCTCTCTATGTCCCTCAGCCCTCATGCTGACGGGCTGAGGTGAAATCAGGCTCTGCTTAGGAATTGCTTCAACTGCATCTTACGAGTATCTCCAGGTGTAAGATTCGTGGATTAGAGCAAGGAAAGCATCTCCATACCAGTCAGAGACGAAAGATACTGTCAAACACTATCACAAACCTGGACAACCGTCATGGCTGAGCCAAGATACGGCCGCATCCACCTCCGCCCCACGCCTTCAGGACCCGATTTCCTCCCAGTTCCACCCCCGTTCCCTCCTGGAAGGGGTGAGTACTATTCCGATGATGATAGATATATCATGAAGGGAGAACGCCCTCCCCGGCACAGATCGACAACTCACCAGATCCCCTCGCCCCCGCCAGTTCGCCGTCAGCGAGCTGCTTCTGGAGACCCTCCCCAACGCGCATACGTCGAAACGATTCGCGAAAGCCGTCGCGTGGGGGAATCCGGAATCAGTATGGATCCTCGAGTTCCTTCTCCTCCTCAACCTAATCGGCGTCGTGAGAAGAGGCCCAAAGAGGAGCGCAAGCTGTCTGCCCCAGATGAGAATCCATCATATGGCCCTACGGTGCCGCCTCCCCAGTCACCACCACCACTCGGGGGTCGGAAGAGATATTCAAAAACCCGCAAGTCTCGACCGATCACGCCAGAGGTGTCAAGCAGCGACCAAGAGCTGCTTTCCCCTCCCACTAACATCCGGAATGTATCCCCTCTTGGCAATGCTTCTACGCAGTTACAACGTTCAAAGAGCGAGAGAACTCCCAATTCCTCCAGGCCTAGTCTGACTCCGGCTTACAGCGATTGGGCGAGGCGGTCCTGGTCTAACGTCTCCGGGTCGTCATTCCTTGGTGACAAGGCCTATCAGTACCGGCCGCTTGAGGAGCAGTCCATCAGACTGATCAGGATCTCCCCAGAAAGAAAGACCATGATCAAGTGTGAGATCATCCACGTGTCCCTTGAAGATCCTCCTCGATATATCGCCGTCTCGTACGCGTGGGGAGACCCGAGAGACACGCGTAGGATCGAGATTGAAGGGTGTCCTATTTCTATCTCTGCCAGCCTCCACGGCGCCTTTCAAGCACTGCGTCAAAGGGTAGAGTCTGTGTTGGTGTGGGTGGATGCTCTGTCAATTGACCAGCAGAATCGAGATGAGCGAGCTCAGCAAGTCCAGCTCATGCCCGACATTTACTCGAATGCCGAGTCTGTGGCGATTTGGCTGGGCCCTGAAGAAGATGATAGCTCAAGTGCCGTGGATTTTCTTGGTCAAGTGGCTTCCCAGGCTAAATACCCGGACAAAGTCTCCCGTCTATTGACAGCTGGGGCGAGAAACGGCGACCTCGCGGCCGTGGTATCTCTGTTCGAAAGAGATTACTGGAGACGACTCTGGGTTGTTCAAGAGGTCTTCAATGCACGGGAAATACACGTCTACTGCGGAACTACCAAGCTTCCCTGGGACTCGTATCAGCTTGCGTCGGATGCCTTCAGCCGACATCGTGGCGATATGGCCTTCCGAAATGATCAGATCGAAGGGAGACGCGCTGTGATCTCACCGGATCAGTTTAGCTACGCTCAGGTTCTGATATACCAAGGCCCGGCCAGCCTTCCTGATCTCCGAGCCTATATGGGAGACGGAGAAGGGGCCCTCCTTGAGATTCTCCGAGCCTGTCGAAGAAAGCTTGCTTCAGACCCAAGAGATAAACTCTTTGGACTTCTTGGAGTCTTGCCCGATGAGATACGCAACGAGTTCCGTGCTGACTATAACCTCCCGGTCAAGGACGTCTACACTGAAGTTGTCGATTATCTGCTTAAGACGACACAATGTCTTGACGTTATCTGCGAGGCAATACACTTTCCAGTACACACGAGCTCAGCAAACCTACCCTCTTTTGTCCCAGACTGGTCACATATCCCGCAGACGACATCCCTGGCCTGCAAGTTCGGCTTTTCGGCGGCAGGTTCTACCAAGGCTCGCTGCGCATTTCTCGATGATCGGCTGAACAAGTTGGAAATCTCGGCCATTCCACTCGACACGATCAAGAGCAAAGGCATTGCAGTCGGTACGCTCTGCAACTTGGGAGACTACCTCATGGCCTTCTTGCACTGGAGGGCCCTTCTTCTCGACAGCTTCAGCCAAGAGGACGATAAGTCCAGGCAGAGGGCGGAGGAGGATCTAGCCACAACCTTGTCACTCGGACAGATCCCATCGCCGTACAACTGGCCGAGCGAGTGGCTAACGGCCTGCTACAGCATTTTCGCTAACCTAATCCACGACCGACTGCCGTATTTACCCCTGGACCGGACATTGTACGACTACCTCAACGTGGCGGTTGCGGTGCGGCCTGAGGCGAGGAGGGAGTATCTGCAGAGACATTTTGGCGATAGAATGATGGGGCGGTGCGTTTGTATCACACAGGAACAGAGGGTCGGGATGGGCACAGGGTTCATGCTCCCCGGGGACCAAGTTGTCGTGCCCTTGGGTTGCTCGACACCTATCCTGTTGAGACCTGAAGGGACCCGTGGCGAGTACCGCTTTGTGGGAGATGTGTATATTAGCGGGTACATGAATGGGAGGGCTGTTGAGCAGTGGAAAGAAGGGAAGAGGGTCTTGAAGAAGTATGTACTTCATTGAACATGCTGAGGACTTTTTTCCAGCACTCCATCTTCATTGTGTGGGCTAGTATGGTATGTTCTAGAGTTCTCTGTCTTTCTCATTGTCGCTTGTCAATGTTGGAGACGTCTCTGAAAGACGCTATCAGCCACAGTAATAAAGAACATGCTGTTACGGGAGTTCAAAAAGAAGACCATACGAGGTTATCACGCCTTTTGAGAGAAGGACTTGATCTTCTAGCGTATGGAGTTGGTTTTATGCCATGTAACATTGACGAGCGGTAGCCGGAATTTGGAGACCCGGCATCAGCAGCCAGTGAGGCTGTGCCTGACCCTGGCATTCCCTTCAATAAACAGAGGAAGAAACCCTGGCTGAGTAAGTAGAAGCACCTTAGGCATCAATCTTGAGTGGGAACGGCTCCTCATGCCCAACGTACAATACCCATCCTCTTCTGCGACGGAGCCACCCTTAGTCCTAACAAACCCTGGTCCCGATCTTACTATTACTCCAGAATGCTCTGCCGCGAGTGTTCCAGGCATTTCAAACATGAGTATGAGGGTGTGCCTCTCAAAGACCTTGCCAAGATATCTAAAAATGTCCCAATATGGACTCGAACATCAGGCCGATACGTCAGGAAGCAAGCCCAAAAGGGCTGCGAGATTTGTACTAGACTTTACGCTGCCGTGTTCTACCTTGAGCACTTCTTCTGCTCTAGTACCCATGATCATCCGCTGCAACCTCGCGACCCGATTGAGTCTGTCACATTGGCCAGTTTTCTTCGTTTCTGCCCAGTTCCCTGGGAGCCAAAGTCAATCACCTTCATCCTTGGATCCGATCTTAGCGCCACATTAAGTGACTTGAAATTTGATCTCACCGCTACCACGAGGGTGAGGAAATTTCCTCAAGGATGCAAAGAGAAGAACGTTGTGAGAGATGACTAACGTGGGCTGTTTGTAGGAAATGACGGGCCCTTGCCACATCTGATAGAGAACAGCATTGACAGTGCCAGTTACTTCCAATTCTATAGCCACGCAATGTTTGCTTGTATACAGTCTCATGAAAGCTGTCGAGAAGCCTACACAGAGGGCACGGATAGATGGCTTCCCAGTCGCCTGATTCAAATCGACCCATCCCAAGTCATGAGACTGATTGACCGAGACGAGTTAAAGGAACGCACCCAAAGCCGGAGAGCGGAATACTTCACCCTGAGCAATGTCTGGGGCACTGACAAATTCCTCACTCTGACTACTCAGAATATGGACATCTTCAAGCGCGAAATACAGCTCACTGAGCTTCCTAAATGCTTTCAAGAGGCTGTCATGGCAGCCAGGCGACTGGGTGGCCAATATTTCTGGATTGACTCGTTGTGGTAGGTCTTCTTGGCACCCTTCCCCAAGCATCACAGCCTCACAATTAGTTGCCAGTATTGTCCAAGACTCACCTCACGACTGGGCCGTCGAGTCGGAATAAATTCACCGCGTGTATTCGAACGGGATATGCAACCTGGCAGCCAGCAACCAATTCAAATCCAACCGAGGCCTCTTCTGCTACCGAGATCCAAGCATAGGAGTCCCCTTTGCAGTTGACTCTTTCTGGCGCGATGCAGCATGCGCTGAGAAATATGTCGTGCCCCAATTTTGCCAACCTCTTCACTAGCTATGGCCCTCTCTATAGACGGGCATGGGTGGCCCAAGAACAGCAACTCAGACCTCGCACGATCCACATGCCATCTTTCCCAGTCTGGGAATGCAGAGAGGCAATCCTGACAGAGCATTTCCCATCTGCGGAGGCCTTTGGTCTATATATACCCCCGTATATACCAACAAACTTCTCCCTGAGCAGAGATGAGGCGGGCCTGGTAAGGAGCTGGACCGAGCTGGTATTCTCATACAGCGGATGTGGTTTAACCAAGGATGGCGACAAACTGATTGCTATCTGTGGAGTTGCAAAAGCATTTTCGCAAGTCTTCCGGAGTAGATACTTTGCTGGGATATGGGGAAATTATCTGCTCGAGGGTCTATTATGGCGTACCACGGAAGAGATATATGAAATTGTTAAGCGGGGGGAAATGAGGTGTAAGGAATATGTTGGTAAGTCCTTGTTCTCTTCTCCAGTCTAGCCCACCAGACATGATGACTGACTCGACTTTCACATTTCCCAGCGCCCTCTTGGGCTTGGGCTTCTGTAAAAGGAACAGTATTGCCCTTCGAGGACAAGATGATAGATGCCCCCTTGGTTGATATTCTAAAGGTAGAAACTCAACCAAGGAATGGGGATCCCTTTGGCCAACTTTGCGGTGGCTGCTTGACTTTGCTCGGTGTTCTCTTTGAATTCCCCCGCATTAGCGAGATGTTGCTAGATCAGCAAAACTTTTGTCAAGAACCGTCCTACAATGGGGATGCCCTTGCTCTTGATGACTGCGGCATCGACGACTATGGTTGCTTTGATACCTGGTTTCTACCCCTCGCAGTCGCCTCCGCTGCATCTAAGCACCCAGACCTAACTATATGTGGCATCATACTGCAGAAGGCCACGGGGACTTCAGAGACTGCGGTCTACACTCGCGTTGGGCACGCCGTTGTATCTCATGGCGGTGACATTGCCGGCTCAGGGTGGTTCATTCGGGATTGGATTTCTCCGCCGTGGAGCAAAGAGTGTTACCGCAAGATTGAAATTGTGTAGATAGCATTACCGTACTTGCGTGAACCTCGAGTGATAATGAAAAGACACGGGTTCTACTCGACTTCCTTAAACTTCCCACCAAGGTTCTCCGCAATCTAGCTTACCGTGTTGCTGCTCAAGGTCGGTACTTGCAGGCGGCTGCCAATGCGGAATTGACTGTATTCTTGCCTATGGCCTCTTTTGGATACATGATTGAGATCAAGCGAGAATGTTGTTTCAACGCATCGTCTTTCACCCCTATGATCGTATATGTCACTTGCGCTCTATAGAATTAAATGCATGTGCAGGCCTGAGGCTTCAGGGCCTGAAATTCATAAAACTAGCAGTAATATCCCTTGATAAAGATGTATCCTTCCCTACTTACTGCAAACAAGAAGTCCAGTCAAACTGATCCTCGTTATCTACAACTGTCTTGGACAACAACGAAAGACATACGATCCCACTCAACACGATTGCATTCTATGTCTTGAGAGGGGAGACATCATCTCGGAGATGAGACATCGACCTCAGCTCACTCACATCCATGCCCGATTTCAACGGGGAGAGTCTTGGCTGACTTGGGTATTTTCAAAGGCCGACGTCAGCACAACTCTTACTTAATAATCACAGTAATATCCATCCATAATGGCAGTAATTGGGCCTGTTTCCTCATAGCTTCCCTGTTGTGGAAATATGAGCAGAGCGGACCACCGTGTTGGAAGAAATGTTTCGCTCGGAGAGAATATCCAGATGAAATCCTGAATACACATGGCCTGAGCACATGATGCCTTCGGTTCGGTTCGAGACCTCTCCCTTGAAATTCTCCAGGTATTCCTCGGCCAGAGATTCAACCCCATCCCATGCAGATTTAGGGGAGAACCTGCAGAACCATAGGGCCTCACCAGACTTACGTATCCGAATGGCAAACAACATGACTAGTTCTGACTCGGGCTGCATCCGAATCTCTACCATGACGGCAAACACTTTCTTTGGCCCACTATGCTCGGTCGGAAACATGATCAAGCTTCGCGTACTGTCCCACAAGCCTGTAGGATATGTGGTGACGAAACCCCACACGAGACTCGTAGGGAAGGGCGACTCTCCATATACCGAATCGCGCCATAAGCCCCGTAGCACGTTACTGTCGGTAGTCAAGAGGAGGCCATACTGGAATCCAGGCGTGAAAAATAATCGTTCGAACTGAATTAGGTTCGATCTCGCCTTCACGAGCACTTTGCGAGGTGGCTCTGGGAGCCACGATTCGATAAAAACAGGACCCGGAGGGAACGGTATCCGGCTGAAGGCCCCAAGCTCGATAATGTAGCGGAGAGGAATGGCAGACTTCTTGGAGGACCCGGGATGATGAACCTCCAGAAGGGCAAACGAGTAGTCCCAAGCCGAAACGAGAGGAAGCTGGATGGAGAGACCAGCATTGGTGAGTGAGTATGGGGATATCTCTGGTGAGTCGATGTCCCTTTCGGGTTCGAAGTAGCGACCAGAAAACTCGAAAGCCGCCGGAGCGGGGGCTAGCATGCTGGTCCAAGTCTCGGGTACTGACTCAATCCAAGTCCATCAGAAGATGGTATGGTCGGTAGACGTCTTCACGATCTCTTCCTGAAGGCGGACAAAGGCGTTATTTCCTTTGCCATATAGCAGAGGCATATTGATGCCAAAGATTCCAAGCATGCAATATGCCATGTCTTCGACCCTCGTAGTGACCCGTCGCGATAGCCACGACATCTTCTGGGCGACACTCGCATAATGGAGAGATCGAGGACTCAAGAAGTTGACGCCGACTTGCGTTATGGCGACTATGCGTTTCCCCAGCGACCCCGACTTCCTGCCGATCTTCTGCCAATTTTGATCATAGAAGATCACCTCCTGTGACGCGAGAAGCTCTTGCAGGGTCCATCCGCGTGTGAACCATCGACTTTGGCAGAAGTCCTTAAAGCGATCTAGGCCACTGGCGGGTATGGTCGGAACATCGATGAGAAAGGCGTAGCATACTGCGGCATTGCGATACCAGGCGAACATGGAGTTGATGGCTTCCGAGAGTTCCGCGGAGTTCGTCTTATCGATGCAGTTGGTGTCCACCCAGAGATACTTCAGCGAATTCCTCTGGGCCTGTCGACAAGCACCGAGGATCTTGGCGAAACCTGCCTTCTGGGAGGCAAGGTTGAGATCATTCCAGTCTTGAAATGTGACCTCGCCCTGGCCCCAGGTATGGGAGAGTATAGCGTGCTTGGGGACTTGGTCTCCATAGAACTCCTCCAGCTCCATTGTCATCACGTTGATGAGCCGCATGGCGATGTGTGGACAGCGGCCCGAGTCTGGCGCGCTTCTAAATTATTGAGCTTGTAGTGAAAGCGTAGAAAGAGTCCAGAAGGTGGCTCGGCAGAGCCTCTATGACAAGCTTGGCCGATGCCTCGGTGAACCTTAAACGTTGCCGGACTAGTGGATGCAAAAATACGAGAATGATTTCCACCAAAAACGGCTCTTCAAGTGTATGTGATTCTCGTGCTTTTTTTTTAGACCCAGTCATCAGGCTCAGATGGCGGGGTTTGACCCTTGCCATGAGTACCTCGGATGAATGGCAATCCCTTGCCGTTATGGTTGTCTGCATACCTGAGTGGTGCAGGGTCATTGGAAATCCAGAGCCTGATTTGAGAGCCTGATCGTTGAAGCCAACCACCCCAACTTTCTTGGCAACTTTCGAAGCCGAAACAGGAGTTAGTCATGACCTGTGAGTTGCCTGCGATTCTATTAGCTCTCTCAAATAAGGCGACTGTCTGCTAGCAGGCAACTTGGTTCAATCCTTAGGGTTATGAAGTTATGGCTATACATTAAGTGGCCAACTTCGTAGCTTGGTGGGGGGGTTGGAGGTGGGGGTGACAACTAAGTAAGAGGATATATAGCTATGCGTCCTATGACTAGAGATATGAGATACTGGAAATCAAAAGGAGGGGTGAATATTGCTGCCAGGCGTTGTGTAACGGGCATAATGGTTTCTCTCTCGGACTGGTTGTGAGACAGAAGAGCCTTGGGGGCAACGCTCCTGTGAAGGGGTAGTGGGTGGGGAAGAACGTCTTTTTTAACAGAAGTGACAATCTGGTAGAGCTAGATGCCAGTTAGGTATCTGAGGACAACTTGATTACTTGTCTGTTGTGAGAAGAGGTCCTACGAGATTGAGGACAAAATACCGCATGCAATTTCGCCAATTTATTCTGCACTTGAACAACCAGGAGCCCCTCAACAAGACTCTATATACACTAGGAACATACTCAAATCCTCGCCCGAGTGGGCCGGTCGTCACTATAGAAACAAAGTCTCAACATTCACCCAAGCAAGAGCTGCGACATTGTGGGGTGATATTAAGTTGTTCTTAATTCGTCTATGTCTATTTTTAATAATTTTTGGCCACTTACAGTCCGAGGAAGTTGCTGAGGTAGTCGGCCTTTCCAACAGGTACTCCCTTGGCCCGGAGGATTGAGTAGCCAGTGACAAGGTGGAAGAAGAAGTTGGTCTGGCCGTGAGTGAGGACGGCGTGCTTGACTGTGACTTGGTGGGTCTTTCCAGCCCAGGGACTGCTGTGTGTCAGTGTAAATCCAAGAAAAGGGATCGAGAGAGCTTACAGATCGATCAGGGTCTCCTCTCGAGAGTTCACATCCTCAGGCTTGACGGCCTTCACCAGCTCCAGTGTCTTCTGCACTCGGGCACGGAGTTCCTCGACAGTCTTCTCAGTGTTCTCCAGCAGCGTGGGCTCCACACCAGTCAGGCGGCCAACAGTGATCTGGACAACCTTGCTAGTGTTCTGGACTTGGAAGCTCAGAGGAAGCTGGTCCTCGACCAGGCGGGCCTCGAGGAACTCATCGACGTTGATTCCCTTCTCCTTGGCGTACTCCTGAGCCTTGGCGAGGACGTGGTCGTAGGTCGTAAGACCCTTGATGAAGGTGGGGATGATGAGGTCGTAGAGAGATGTGCCGGCCATTGTGACGGATGTTTGTGTGTCTTGTTCAGTTGTGTGGTTGTGGAGGCTGAGGAGTAGGTTGTTGATTGTCGTCTGAGGAGTTGAGAGGTATGCAAAGATTCTACTTATATATCTTACTTTAAGTCAATTATGCCCCATGCATATGAGACAATTCCTATCCGTAATTACTAATTCTCCCGATTGTGTAATCGTGGCTTTGGATCTCGTAGCCGACGAGCCGATGCCGGACAATAGCGGTGAGCCCCAATCCGGAACCGGAAAGAGAGCAAATAAACGAAAATTACCGTTGTAATCGCTGCGGGATATGACGAATACCACGTCTTTTTCCGTATCCAGTGCCGAGGTGAGGCATGTCGTGATGATGTCGTGATGTGGGGTTGGCGCAGATGTCATCACGCCATCTGCAGGTACGTGGTGTAATGAAGCCCCTAGAGTTTCGTGCCTCCAGATATTTCTCCTATTTATGGGATTGATTCCTAATCAAGAGTGGGACTTCCCAAAGAGTACCCATTCGTCGAGAGGTATCCCCCACAAGGTGTTGCCGTGCAGTTCTGAAGTCGCCATATTTGCCAAGATAGATGTCCTTCAACCTAATCTGATAGATCCGACAATGTTATTTATAAGCCGGTTGCGAATTGATAGATGGAATGATGACATCTGATGTTCGCCCTTAATCCAGTATATTAGAGACACCTCCCATCTGTTCCAACAATGTTGCGCATCGTAAAGACACTATGTTCGGCCTAGCAAGTGCCATCTACATGAGTTATTGGATACATTGAAGACGCATTCGCAGATGAAACAGTAGTCAGTGGTTGAGACGAAGTTGCGGAAGAAGCAATCGCACAAGCGAGACAAGAAGCTCGCAGGTAGTTTACCAAGGGCAACGTCTAGTTGCTCTCCCACCAACCACACTGGACCATATCTCTGCAAGTACCACGCCTTGTATATCAATAACGCTCGTTGTACTCGAGATAGAATCTTAGATACCTTCGCTATTGAGAATACAGTGATATTAAACTATGTTTGACAGACTGCTAGACGTGATGCATTCTGCTCAAATTACCTAACCGTACATCGTCCTCGTCCTCGTCCTCGTCCTCGCTCCTCGCCCTCGCCTTCGCCTACTCATGACAAATCAGCACGACCGGCTTATCCCGGTTGAAAAACCCTCTCGTCACATAAACTACACAATAGCCTGGGGAATGCTCAAGTGCGCGAAAATTAAGCAAGGAACGAGGGCCGGAGACCACCTGGCCCTCGTCTGCTCATTGGTGGCAACTATGGTTAATTGAATCACCGATATTAAGCGGTTTTGGGCATCTTGGCATCTTGGCATCGGCCATAACGTCGGCCGCATCGAGCCTTGGTAGATCCCCTTGACCGTTTGAACCCGTTCCTGTTGAACACGTAGGATGTCGTCGATAGTCATGGGGTTGAGATTGACTATCTTCTTTATTACTGTGGCTGATGGCTTCTTTTGGAGGCGTCACCAAGTTCAAAGTGGCATTGACAGAGTCCAATGCGCAAATGCTGGATAGGTTGCTACTAATCATCTTGCTCTTGCTGGAGTTTAAGGACGCCCTTTGTGAGTAGCCTATCTGCTAGTTGGGCACTACCGCGTTGTTGATGAACCCAAAGCTATTGAGCCAGCATTTACGTCCTTCTTTTGGCTCGCAGTGCGAGGAGCAACCCCGGTCTCGGTTAGACAGGCGCCGCGACAGTCGACAAGGGCGTATGTAGTATTGGGACGGCAGTCGCCAGTCGTGCCACAGCCGGGCCGTCGCGGGTCGGGGTTTGCAGCGGCTCGTCGCTCCAATCGGAGACGGTCTACGGCCATCCTCAAGAGATTCCTGCCTTGTTTCAACGGCTGCCTAGTCGATGGTATGTATGTGGTATGTACTCATGGTCTGAGGAGAAAAGAGCTCACTTACTAATGGAGATATAATCGTCGTGAGGGATCTTGGCATTGCGTCGATGACCGGCGATCATGGGGCGGTGGTGCTGAAAGGGGAAGGCGAGAAGGCTTTTGCAGGCAACACTAATCATAACTAATAGTAAGGTAACATAACATGTAAGATTGCCTGCCGTGCTGGAGAGCAAATCTCGTCCTATTCGTGGAAATCAAAAGGAATGCGGGGAATCGTGGTGGATTGTGTCGAGATGGGAAGATTGAGTTGTGGGGGAGTGTGGAGGATGCAGAACCATGGATGCTTAGCCAAACCAGACCAAGACAAAAGTATGCTTATGAAGAAACAGAGGATAAGGAGAAAACAACTCAGGGCAGTGAAGTAGGGAGTATTGAGACAACAAGATCGGACAAGAAGACAAAACTATAAAAGAGCTCCGGTTTCTCTCTTAATTTGGTCTCACCATCTCACCAGCAAGCAATAGCAGGCACTGGCAAGCTATCATACCTCCTCTCTCTATCCAGCATCTCAACCACAAGCCCTTGTTTCAGTTCTTCTGTCAACATGAAGTTCGCTCTTGTCACCGCCCTCGCCACCTTGGCTGTCACCGGCACGGCCCTGCCTACAGAGGCAGACTTTAGTGCAGGTAAGTACTCTCTTCGAACATCAAAAAAGAAAGCGGTATCACTAACGTAACATAGCCATCTCCTCGGCCGAAACACGTCTTCTAGCTTGCGACAGAAAGTGCTATGAGCAGTGCTACAAGGACTGGTGCATCACCCCCGACCCATTTGGCAACCTCAGCTGCATTCTCGCCTGCCAGGATATTTGCGGTTGCATTTAAAGTTGGCGTGATTCAATAACACGGCCACACTTGGGGCACATGCATGGCATCATGGGTGTGTCCAAGGCACTGTTCAACCGCAACAAGGACCGTGGATTTTTAACATCAAGGGCCCGAGCGGAGCGATGGAGCGGAAACTGGATGTACAAAGACGCTCATTCACACAGATAGTCACTCCTTACCAGAAACTTAGCGCTAGTCTTCTGCAATACTTACTATTCTGACATTCCATGGTACGAGGCCGTATATAGTCCTCCTGCACTCAAGCTATGCAGACATCATGTTGCTCTGACATGGACACAACGGGCCACCGAGATATCACTTTGCTGGTTCATGCAATTATCGAATAGCATATTATTGGGCGTCATGCGTGATATGGTGAATGAGGGGTTGCTATCCAAGGCAGTGCCACATGTGTGTAAGCTTACCGTACCTTAAATCTCGCAATTTAAGGGACGGGCTGCCGATCGGCGCGTGAGCCGCTGACGCAACCAATCGGCAGTGAATACAAAGCTTGTTGGTGCTTACAAGGTCGACGAAATGACACTATATGAGAGACATTGACCAGCCTACGGCATTCAGCTGCTTCACAATAGTGCTGCCGCGCTGCAGCTTCGCATCTTCTTTTCCTAGATAGGATACCACGACGCGAGTGTCTCGAGGAAGGACGTCATAGAACCCTATGCACTAGAGTATCTAAACAAGATCTTCAAGGAACAAAGGTAACGAAGCCATGGCCAAGACAGCCAAAGGCCCAGATAAAGGTCTCTGCCCAAGTATAAAGCTATCGTATTCTCCCACTATGGTTCTATCATCATCAACAACAAAGACCGATGGACACATGAAAATCACTTGAATTTAGACATTTACAAGCCTAACATCACATCCACACACAAACAATCGCCATGAAGCTCACCGCAATCACCTCCGCCCTCCTCCTCGCCTCCATGGCCCTCGCAGCACCATCCCCGTCCAAAGAGATGGCCCGGTCCGTCACCGAAGCGGTCAACAACGGAATGGCGACCGTCGAGCACAAGCGCGTGGATAACACGCCCAAAGAGAAGGGCTGCCCCGGTGGCAGAGACTACAACTTCTGCGTGCCCTGGTTCTCCTTCTTCAACTGCATGGCGGGGGGCCCCAGCGCGGGTGGTATCATCCCCCAGCCTGATCCTGGGTGCCAGGTCTTTTCCAATCAAATGTGCGCGTGTTGGTGCAGCTGCGCTGAGGAGCACTGCGACGAGGCTGGCATTGAGTTGCCCGAGTATTGCAAGGACGAATAGATGGCAGCCTTGCCATCCGGGGATGCAGAGGAAGTCGGGGTTTTATCGGAGGAGTCAGTGGTGGATAGTTCAGTTGGTTGCTTGGAAGGGGTTGCTGCTAGCTTTGGATGGTGTTTATCCATGCCGGGTTGGGCATCAGGCATCACTTTGAGAGAGGGAGGAATTTGATTCTTATTCAACAATAGTCACATACTTATTCTCAATACCATCTATCATTGGGTGCCTCTGATGAGATATCTTCGCCCTTCTCTAGCCTCTCCAAGATCTGCATAGTTATATGAGTTCTGAAGGCTATCTCCTTAATCTCTCTTCCCATATTCTTATCCACTCTATGTAGATCTTCGACGGTGTGATTCGTCATGAAACCACGTAAACCAAATCGACAGCCGCTTTCGGGGTTATTAGGGAGAGTAATTTGGGAACATCGGCTGAATAAATTAACAAAATATTAAGGTGGCTATCTACACAAGTGTGTTCGCTTGACTAGGAATACAGGGAATCAACATATCAACCCTTCAAGGTCCGCCCCGACTATGCCGCCGCTCGGCTGTATGAGCAGTAACATCTAACTCCTCAAGAGGAACATCAGATGGCCCCGTTCCAAATGACTCCGTCTCCATGATGTACTCCTGCGAACTGTGTCTCCGAGTAGTTATCCTTGTCTCATACACCGCTTCCTCGCCTCCCTTTCTGTCAATAGTAATCACCCTTGCCGAAGCTTCTTGTCGATTCCGGGACTGGGTCTTGCCATTGGCCCCAGTGTAGGATGATGATCCGTTGTTGCCTGACTTGAGTTTGGACGCCAGCAAATCGATGCTTCATCACGGTCAGTTCATGGACAAGCTGAAGATGAGACAAATACTTACTATAAGACGACAGGAAAGAGACAGAGGAGAGCGTAGGCGAATCGATCAAGCTGGCTTCCAATGTTGCTCACGTGCTGCCCCGGATTCTTGATGGAATGGGTAACCGTCCGGAAAACACCCTGCACCGCAAGAAGTGCCACCCGCATTTCTGTGCTCCGTGCCAAATACCTGAAAAGCCCGACTCGAAGCGCAGCTTGGAGTGACGCGCGCTCGGCGGCAACCAGAGTCGTGATGAGGAAATAAGCGCTGATGCACTCAAGAATGGCGATGGAGCCAAAGTATCCAATGTGGACGTAGTTGACGGTGACACGATGAGTCTCGTCGCCGTGCAGGATATACTGCACCCTGAAGACGATGATAGCAACACGGACCACGACGATGACTCCAATGAAGCTCCAGAACAATCCTTGGAATACTCGCCGACGGGTTCCTGTTAGAAGCTGCTGAAGGATCATGTAACTGTACCCGAGCAATCCCACTTCTTGAATCTTATGTAAATTGTTAGTTAATCGTGTCTTATCCACGTGTCGATACTAATGTTCGTACCGGCCAGAGAATATCCCCAAGAGTTGAGGTCACGGCTGTGGGAATGGGTGGGTGGTTCCCATAGTTGGCGTAGTAACAGAGGCCATTTGCGATGGCTCCAGCCGCAGATGTGATGATGGGCACCAGGGCCAGAGGGGTGAACCTGGTGATACCGCAGACGAGAAAGCCAAAGAAGACATTTCCCATGCAGACGGTGAAGAGGATCGACCAACTGAGTTCAAAGAACTCGGGTACTGACGTAGTTGTCGACATTTTTCGCTGGCCGCTCCGCTCTGCAAAGGAATGAAGCGAAACCGCTCGAGCCAAGACAGTGGGCGGACCTGTCAAATACAAGTATCTGTGCCCAGGATGATGCTCTTGCCCTTCAGGGGCATCCAGAGCTGCGTCGGTAGTCTGCCCAATTATCTAACGCCCAGGCTCTTTGAAATGCACAAGGTTTGACGGGGAAGTTCCGATGTGGGCCAAACAGGCTTCTTTTCTGACGCCGGCTCCAGGAACCTTGGCCTGGGGAAAGGGTGCTGAGGGGAGGCTATTTTGATTGCCGACTCAGCTCTGGACTGGACCCCTGGATCAGGGCTTGGTTATTGGCCCTCCCCCCCGTCGCAACGACCGTTCGTGGCTTGGGTCTTGAGTCGTTTGCCGTGACGGCTAAGTCTGCTGGAGCTACGGGTTGGCCGAAAAGCCACAGGAAATGACGAATCGAGCCATGCAGGTCACCAAGGGTTTTAAGTGCGAAATGCATGGTTCTGTTGATAAGGCTGAATCGGATCCCTGTCAGGCTTCAAGTACGACATGATCTTTGCTTTTTACAACCTGGGGATCAGTGGAGAGCCTGGGGAAAGCATGATGATGATCAGTGGAGAGGTCGGGGAAGGACATGGACCACCTGGGGTAAAAAAAACATGGGCAGCATTTGGCTGTGACTCGCACCAGACGATTCTGGTGTTATTTTGGCCCCCAAAGACAATCATCGGAGGTGGTCAAGTCCAGTCTAGCCTGCGGAACCGCGAGTAACCCACTTCACGAAGAAAGACGCAGATTGGACCATGAATTATCACTGCCATGCTCTAGCGGTAGTTCGTTGGCGAGAACGGGCGCGATACGAATGCGCTAGACGAGCACTAGGCGCAATCTCGAACATTCGCCGGAAGGTTAACTGCTTCTGTCACGGAAATTCGTCTGCGACTGACTCGGGGCCGATCTGAGACAGATCTCTGCCGCAGAATAGCCGTTTCTTTGCATCTGCCGTTGAGAAGGCTATTGTCACGCGTCTCATGGGTGTTTAGACTTACCCAAGGCGGGATAGGGAGCCGTCGGCCAACTGAATGGACGCAACCCTCTTCGCCATGACTGTCATCAGACTAACCAAGCGTGCTACAGGTGTCGAACAGTGGCTTGCGCTAGCTCGTGCGCCAAAGGCTCGTCCCTGTCTCGAAAGAGCCGCTCTGAGCGTTCCTGGCGCTCAAAGAGGAGCTTGAACGCGTCAGCTGAACCTGACAGCATGCCACATGCCACCCACAGACGTGTGTCAACCAACTCGTCGGATTGTGAACGGATACCTCCGTAATTACACTCTAGCTTGGCAGGGGTTGTGTCTCGAGTGCCGCTGAATAATTTAGCACACACTCGGCTTCTGAATCTGTTCTCTCTTTAGCGTGGTCCAGATCGCTTAGCACGAGGTTTATTGAGGCTCGACGATGACTGGCGTTCTAGCTCTCAAATAGTCGATGCACCGGGCGAGTCTCCAAGTGGTTCACCTCTATGGGTCTTATCTAGTAGACTTGCTCTGAGCTTTCGGGAGAGATTGGAAATGGGAAACAACAATCCGCTTGTCGAGGTGATTGGAATGAGGAGTGGGCTGTGTCCGAGCAACGACTCATTCACCCGCATCCTCCACTTGGCCCCATGTTTGCGTCTGGGCCGGCCGTTGCGAGACCCTCAGTGGATACACACTCCAGGCGGGCCAGTGGGTGGAAGAATAATCGAGAATGGGAGAGGTGACGTCCCAGCCAAAACAGTCTCGATTATTTTTCGACCTACAGGGCGGGGAAGACGGAAGAGGAGACGGTCGGTTCTCAGGCTGGGGCCTATAAATAAGGCCCAGGAGAAGTTGTTCTCGTGGCAAATTCTACCTGGCAGGGATTTTTTCAAGGGGCACTGACGCCGGATATTCCTACCTATTTCTCCCAGCTTGGTTAAACACGGCTTCAAGTCACCATCGCTTCTGAAACTTTCATCTCTCAACTAGAGCAAGAACCTTGAGATCCAATCACGAGTAAAGCCTTGCTTTGTCAATGAGGGAAGCTGTTTTGAAGCAATTGCCTGCCATTGAGCCTGGGGAAATTAGCATCTGATAATTGTCGTGGTCCGAAACCAAGGTTGATCATGACCGGAGAATTCAACTTGTCGTTTTATATTCTACCTTCAGGCCACCGTTGTAGTCAAATATGCTTATCCCCTTCCACTGCTTTCGGTAATACGCATCCGATGTTCTCTTGACTCGCGTGCCAAGGCACATAAGGTGCAAGGGTTCTCCGTCGCGCTCAGACATGGGGAACGATGTGCATTGTCATGAACTTGAGGTGGAACCAATGACAAATAATTAAGTAACATGTTCATTTTTCAACATTAAGAAACTTTAGCCGCTGATATCCACGAAATGAGAGATGGATCTCTTTAGATGATCGCTTCGCCTGGTTGTCTACTCATCCCGATGCCGATTTCCTTGTGATAACAGCACGGAAGAAGAGGTAAATCTCCCTTCGGCTCTCCACAATGGGCAGAAGAGTCACAACTATCGCTCCAAAGAAGGCCCAAATAAAGGTGACCACGATCCAGCCCGTGAAGAAGGGTTTGCTAAAGACATACGATGTTCCATACATGGGGATAGGCCAAAGGCTATGTCAGGTTAGCACTACTCCTGGACCTTGAAGGCACATGGTAGCAACCTACATGGTCAAAGAAATGGCAATGAACAATGCGGCATAAAGGGCATAATTCCGTGCGACGTAAAGCTCCTTCTCGATGCCCTGAAGATTCACCAGCTCGGCTTCTGTTCTCTCTTGGGCAGTTTTGACCGCAACACCCTCCGTTTGGGCCTTGACGTCAAATCCAGAGTCATCAACCTGCTGCAGCTCCTTGAACTTTTCAAAATCGTAGTTCTCAGGCTTCAGGTATGTGATGAGCGGCGTGAGGATGATGGGTGCGGTCAATGCTAGCATGTTGCCGGCCACTGTAGGAATGAAATCAGAAAGCGTTGCGATAGTGACTGTTCCATGCTTGTGGTATGCCACGCCAATCCAAGTCGAAATGCTGGCGAGTGAGCTGATGATTGGTACAAGCACAATGGCGTATTTGCTCTGCTTCTTCCAGAACAGTGTACAAGCACTGGGAATCACGGCTCCTGTCATTCATTAGAGATGCGCGGATAAAGAAAGACTTAGGGGGGCATACCGTCGATAAGGATGCCGATGGCCGTCACGATAAAAGTGACAGAGAAGCCTGCGTATGTAAGACCGACGGCGACACATGCAGTCAACAAACCAAAGCTGACGACTGCGATGTGGGAAATGAACACGAGTCTTTCTCCCGTCGCCTCCGGGTTGATGTATGAACGGTAAAAGTCATATGTGACCAAGCTGGTTACGGCGACGGTTTCTGCTCCTGTTAGACCTTGATACTTTAGTTGCCAACTTGAAGACTCACCTGAACTCATGGCGCTTGTGATGGCCTGGAAGACCATGAGAAGAACGGCTGCGACGCCACCTTTGCCCATGATTGTGTATGCCGTGTAGGGCATGACCAGAGCCGAGTTGATTTCAGCTGGCGACAAGGGGGTCGGGTACGTAGGCCTAGAAATCAGCATCACTTTCGCGTGGCTTGTACGGAACGAAATAACTGACCATGAGGTTGTGTATTCCAAGGCAGCGCCCCCGAGACCAAATGTAGTTGCGATACAGAAAGGGATACTGAACTATTTTCCTGTCAGCTATGAATCGTTTTCAGCACCCTACTGACATACCCAGCAGAGGGATCCCAGAAGATACCCAGCAACCGTGGATTTGGGATCAGCGGCAATCGCCTTTTGGAAAAGTCTTGCTTTCTCCTTAGCTTTCCATCCAAAATGGTTCTCGAGCTACTCACTGGGAATCGACAGTGGCAGAAAAGCCACCACCCAAGAAGATGAGACCGACCAGGCCGCCATAAAAGCTCCTCATGGTCAAGAGCTCTCCTCCCGCGTTGCCGTCGACAGGGCGGATCTCTGACGCATCTTTGAGGAGCTCCCACATTCTTCCAGGCGATCCAACATGATCAGAGGTTGTATACATGACGAACATGGACGCCAGCATAATGATGTAGATGATGACGGTGTGCACTATTCAGAGAAATGTGAGCAAAGAGAGCATAGTTTGGACGAGCACTGGATAATACGAACCCCATTCTGTGAGAAAGGTAGCTTTGATACCACCGAACAAAGTGTAGATGCAGACTCCCAAGGGGAACAGAAAGCACACTGCGATCTTGTTCATGCCAGTCACGAGGTGAAAGACGTCAGCTCCACCAACCAGAAGATTGACTGCAATAAAGATCTGGTAGATGAGGGAGTAGACAGCCAAGACTATGTGACCAGGGGCTCCATAGCGATGTTTAACAAGCTCTAAGAAGGTGTGTGCGTTTGGAGCCTTTCTCTTGAGCTCGATGGCGAGGACAGCGAATGTCAGAATGGGAACTGAGCACCCGGCTCCATACCTAATTCGGTCAGTATCGGTTGAAATCAATGCATGTGGTTTTCGTTCCGTACCAGAATGTAGATGCGATACCATACGAGTATCCAAACGTGGTCGACGTCAGAAGCGTAGCGCTCAACGTCCACGAGGACACGACAGACGATGCTATCAGGCCAACCTTGATCGAGCGCTTGGCGGTCAGATACATCTCCGAGTCTTGGACTTCGGAAAAGTATCGCTTGAGAGCAAAAGTTGTGAGACTCATGAGGATGGCAAAGATGCCGCCTGGACAGAGCTTAGCAGGAGAGCAAGTGATCAAATCGAGGGTCCTACCTAGTCCCACAATGATTCCATATCCCGCCCCGGAATCGAAAATGGGAAATATTCCTGTTTCAGACATCACGTGTTCGTTGAACAACTGAAAGGCCGAGGATGATCTGCAAGAGGGGATCCAGCAGGTCTTGGAGAATCCAACGTCTTAAATCCATGCAAGAGCCACGAGGTTATCCCACTTCACGGTGGGTCAAACAAGTGCTGGCATCAAATAGCTGCAAAGACGTGACAGCTCGGCTCAATGGCGAAACACCAAGGATATTCATCCAACTCATCCGTGGTAACTCCGCCAGATCCCTGTGAGGCGGAAATATTTCCCTGTCGACAAGGCCGTCGAGATAGACGAATCATCATGTCTATAAAAACCCCATCATCAGCCTTTGGTAGCACACCACTTCGCCTCGCACCCAACCAGAGACGCCTTCTCCCATCTGATACAGTAACACACACATTCGACGGAAAACCCCTCACCATGCAGAGTTTCAAAGCCGAGCAGGCTCGCGCCCAAGCTAACAAGCGGTGGTCAGAAGAACCCAAGCCGGATACGCCTTCGGGATGGGTCAAGCGCGCCAGAGAAGTAGCAAACATTCTAAAGCTCGACGCAGCTGAGCGCGATGCCGCCGGTAAAACCCCCTTCGCTGAAGTCCAACTCCTCAAGGACGCTGGTCTCGTCAACCTCCTCGGCCCACGCGAGTTTGGCGGTGGAGGAGAGACCTGGCAAACCTCGTACAAGGTGACTACAGAGATTGCCAAGGCTGATGGGAGCATCGGCCACTTGATTGGCAACCACTACTCATGGTGTGACCTGCATCTTTGAGCTATCCCGTGAGATGTCACTGACGCGGAAAAGGTTCTGGAGCTCCCAAATCCTCGGAACGCCCCTGCAGGCACGCCGATGGCTCCGGGAGTTCACCGAAGGCAACTACTATCTTGGCGGTGCCGTCAACCCTCGCAACGCTGACATGATTGCTCGGGATGAGGGGGACTCGCTTGTGTTCAACGGCGACAAGTTCTTCTCCACTGGTACGTTTCCTAACTCTGACCGATATTTCCGGTGCTAAATCCTTCCTTCTCCGCAATGCAGGGGGCGTTATCAGTGACGTGACCGTCTTGGAGGGGGTCTTGGAGGATGAGGCAAAGACCCATGTTTTTGCCTACGTCTCCACAAAGGACCCTGGGATCTCGTTCAAGGGCGACTGGGACGTTATCGGACAACGCCTGACGGTAAGTTTGAATCTGCTACTTGGGTGAATAGAACTGACTTGGGCTGTAGGAATCTGGTGGTTGTGTCATTCGCAACGTGCGAGTCTCATGGGAGCACATTGCCGGTTATGAAAACAAGGAGCTCACACCCCGAGATGCATACCACGACTTCATTCTCCCACCGGTACAGCTTCAGTTTGCAGCTGTCCATGTTGGTGTCGGTATTGGAGCGCTTGAAGCCGCTACCGAGTACACACGCACTCGCACTCGAGCTTGGCCGTACGGCGGGGATGACAAGGCCAAGGCCACCGACGAGTGGTATATCCGAGAAGGCTATGGACGCTTACAAGCGTCGCTTTGGGCAGCCGAGGCCCTCGTGGATCGTACCGCTGAGCGCATATCCAAGCTGATCCACGCTCCAAGAGAGGAGCTTACCCAGGAAGCACGTGGCGAGATTGCAGTCCGTGAGTAGATCCTCCCTTGTCATGGTGAATACGCACTGACCCAAACCAGAGGTAGCAGCATCAAAAGCAACCGCGATCGAAGCTGCCATTACGGTGAGCAGCAAGTTCTTTGAGCTAACGGGCGCCTCATCCGGTCTATCAAAGTACGGCTTTGACAGGTTCTGGCGCAACACTCGCCGTAAGTGGGAACCGTTAGATATTTGCTGTACGGCGCTAAAATGACGTCTAGTCCACTCTCTCCACGACCCAATCGCTTACAAGTTCCGTGAAGTGGGCAGCTGGGCCTTGTTGGGGGAGATCCCTGAACCGAGCTGGTACACTTAAGCGGGGGTTTAGCCAGCTATGTATATCCGAACAGACGGGCTCCCCTGTCCAAACGGCGCAGCCCATTTCTCTTCTGGCATAGACTACTGGTATTGTTATGAAAGGTGTTGAAATAAATCTCGCTCTAAAGCCCTACTCCCTAATTGACCTTTCACGCTATTCGACCTTCTCAATCTTGCCAGTCTTGACATCGTAGATGCATCCTGTAATAGGAACGTCGAGCAACAGGGGGTTCTTCTTTACAATGGCAATATCATCCAAAACACTTTTTCTCAAATCCCCAAACGGCAAGAAAGCAATGTGTTCGGCATCTTCTTTTAACTCATCGCGGATCTTGTCCTTGAGCTCGACATCAGAAAATGTCAGCATGCCGCAATCAGTCTAACTGCCCGTTAGCGTTTCCCATGGTGGCTTGAATTCATTTTGATCTCTTACATGGTGGACAATAACAATCTCCCGTGTACCAAGGAGTTGCTGCGAGATGATGAGGGACCGAATTGCATCAATGGTACGACCGCCGGCATTTCGAATGACGTGGGCATCGCCCTCCTCAAGTCCAAGCACCCTGGCAGGGTCGAGACGAGCATCCATACACGCTACGACTGCCACCTTGCTAAAGGAAGCCCAATTAGATTGATTAGGCGGATAGTCGGGCGTGTTCTCCTTACCGTCCTGGTGGGAGAGGCAGGTCGCCTTTGTTGAACTGGGCCGCATATTTCTGATTCGCAGCCTCAAATTCAGGGACAACGGAGCGGACAAAAGACATGGTTAGAGGGGCAGAAAACGAAAGCTGGCTTGGGATTGAAAGTAGCCCAGTTTGACAGTCGTCTCACTTTATGGATTACAGATTCCGCGTCAACCACCCTTGAGAGGTGGGGGTGAGCTGAATGGGGGATAGCATCGATAGTCGTCATTTTGGATCACGCTTTGCAATATTGCAGGATTTGTCACTCACCGCGGATTGCTACGATAGGTAATTAGAAGCGATCCCACCTGAGTTACCATGTTGGTTGTCAGCGGGGATTCTCTGAGGCTGATATCTTGCTTCAGGGTGTATCATCCTTTCGCTTGTTTCACCGAATGGTGCTTTCTACCATGGCACTCTCATTCATAAATCCTAGTATAATTTCACAGCCATAGACTAAGAGATATATCCATATTAACTCTTAGGTCTTATCCGAAGCTACGGAACAGAGTATCTGTACAAGGCTCCTGATAACCATTCGTCCCATTAGACTACGCACTGCGTCTTGAGCCTTCAGGCGGCTTTTCAAGCCAAATAACATGCCTAGTTCATCATTGAGAACAATAAAATGGAACATCCGCCATACATAGTAAAAGGCAGAGATATCACGTCATGTTCTTTGCCTAAAACCCCTTGCTACCACCGCTGGTACAGGGTATCTGCATCACATCCAGGCTTAGCAAACGTTAGTACAAGACCTTGGAACTACCACGAAAGTGAAGGAAATTCGCGGTAGCCGTTTATAAAGCGAATTAAGAATCCTCTGTCTAGAAAGTTACGTCGAGGCACCTGGCCTTGATGTGCCCAACCTGCGATGAATTCTGAAGTTACCTTTACATTGACTGTCAATACCTAGAGAATGAGGAAAAAACTTTGGAGGTCTCCCATCAACGTCAACATGGTAATATATATCTCTTTGACTCTAGTTTGGTGAAGAGAGTGTTATAGCTATCAACAACACATCAATGATGCAAGAGATTGTGGTCGCGGCGACATAGGAAAAAGAATGCTGACAACCCCCCCGCGGCGATCTCCCTGTTGACTGGACAACGAGGGATAAAACATGGCTGCCTAACAGGGTTATCCTCATTCCCTCATCCCGACTATCAGGCAACCGCTTTTGCATGCTGATTCTTGCAGCCTAGAATTAAGACCCAATACTCACCAGGCAGCAAAGAATAGCCACAATACAAAAGCCAGAGTCCTTGGGAGCTTGAGATTACGCGGCACATCCTTCAAGATGACGCATCAGCCTCGCCTCCCTGTTGAGCTTATTCTGCAAATTGTGGAAGCTTCCTTGTCGGTCACAAATCCCCACGCTATTATCGATATATCGCTACCCGAAGTCCAACTACTTGTTGTCTGGTCACAGGTCTGTCGCGCAACCTATGGAACTGCGACTCGGCTGTTAAGGCAGCACTGTGTCTATTTGGACAGTCACCAAAGGATCCAGAAATTCTGGAACTGCCTGTCCTTCGCCAAGACATCCGACACCAACACGAATCTACCGCCAATCACACCCCTCGAAAACACCTCGTCTCTTTACCTGGGCGTTTGCACCCCTGCTCCTCAAGAGTCGGCATCTCTCGGGGTGCTTATCCGCAAGGTGCTCTTTGAGCTTGGCGGCTCGGTACGCCGACTGATCTTGGAGCTGCCAGCTCCTAGGTTCGCTCAGGAGAATGAGCTTGACCCGCATCTTGGCCAAGGCTTATTTGATGGACTCGGAGCCCTCGGCAACGTCGAGGAGTTTGTGACGGTGGGAGGTTTGCGCACCGTGGACTTTTGGACGAATGACTTGGGCATCTGGGAGCGATGGCCGAAACTGCGAAGCCTGGCGGGTTTCCAGGTGGACCTTGCTGAGGAGGACCTATGGCACCGTGTGGCCAGAGCAAGACATCTCGAGCACATGGTGATAGCTCGTCCACGTCTGTACAGGATACAGAGATGGAACTTTAAGGAGGCCATCGGACAGCACTGGCGGCTAGAGACTGGAGGCGACCCGAAGCTGGCGAGGCCGATAAGTATCGTGCTTGCGGACCACGAGTTTACGCCGTCGTTGATCGATGACTCGGACGCGAGGACACATGATCCACCAGGTCTTGTATCTGCCGTCAAGTTTTCGGTGCCCATGTCAGGCAAGCAGTTTGTAAGAACAGACCATGCTTGTCGTGAGTGGATGATGGCTGCCATGAAGGATGGCACACTTTGGGGGTATGGAAGGCTGGAAAATTTCAACGAGTAGGTTTGGTTGGACCTAAAGAATGCATACAGTGTGTTGATTGTCACAATAGGGGCCGATTGGATGGATAGGCCTCCTGGTTGCAATCTTGGAGGTAGTTTTTATGGACCTGATGTGTTTTGTTAGCTAGGTATGTGTCCAGCAAAGCATGGAGATGTAACTAGTTTCAATAAAAAGCCATAGAAGTCGCAGGGAACTCGAGCGTGCCGAAATCCATTCCCGTTTCTCTGCGTCCTCTCCAACGCCGGGCATGAAAGAGCCCAATAATGTGAACAAGAGTCGCCCCCTACATTCACTTGAAAGAAAACTGACCAGCATGGACCTGTGCTTACCTAGGTGAATATCATGACCCCCTTTCTCTAGCCCGCAGCTGCATATTGGGAGAGGGTCGCAGAAGGGGCAAAGGTCCAAGCATCTCAAAACGAAGGCTTATTAAACCCGCAAGGCTATCTTGTTATAGCTACTAAAAGAAGTTCACAAGACTCCTTTTAATAGCTGCTTTTGATAGTAGATTGGAAGCCTGAGCAGCCAGAGAGGTTATAATAGTTCGCTATCTTAGGGAGCCCATCTAGCCTCCCCTATTAAGTAGGCACCGCATACTAGCCCTACTACATATCTTATATTGGTTTATAGTATAATAGTTAATACTACCATTCATCGATAGCTTAATTTATTATTATTATAGCTAATAGTCTCTTTCAGAGATATCATTAATCTATATCAACAGCATTATCTTAGTGCTTACATATACTCTCAACTCACCTCGCATCATTTATATGCGCGCCAAGCAACCCCTCCCTTCTAGTATATAATTATCCTGATTGGTTTGCGCTAGATGGCCCTCCTCCCTCGCTCGATCCTTAATTTTTAATCTAATGCAATTTGTACTCCGTCGTCTCTATCTAGGTGATCATAAGGGCCCAGCCAATGAGCCGTGGAAAGCTCTTCGGGCCAAAGCTCGGGGTCTATAGTGCGAAAGGGATACGCAGTATATAAGAGATCCGTAGTGGTAGGGCCCCTCTCTTGGCTACTTATCTGACGTCGGATTTTGTGTGGAATTTCCTCTTGGAGGGGCTCAAGATGTATTTTTCTCTTGTGCTTTCTTAGCTGCGCTAATGTTGTGAAACCAATATCATCATTGTAGGAGAAGCTTAGCTCTAGGCACTTCAGCAGGCCCTGATGTCGTGTCTTATGATCCTTGAGTACAGTTGCGGTTGGGAAACCGAGTAGTGACCTTTGGCAGCCACAAACATGGCACACGAAAGCGGTCGGCCCAAACTCTTCCCTAAACACCATGAGTTCCTCCGGAGATAACCCGGGAAATGAGTTCTGCCTCGTAAGATGAATAACCCCGTCGTGGTACTTTTGGCGTATCAAGGGAAACAGGGTTGGATCGAGGTCAGTACGAGCGGCAGTGTCCTGGGAATCTGCGCCTTTCGGAGTGTCAAGCACTTGCCTAGAGTGCATGACACTCCTTGAGGTAGTTCAAGCGGCTGTCTGCCCGTTTTTGTCTGAAGGCCGAGATGTCCTGATGTTTCTCCCGTTTCAGCCCTGTTGAAAGCTGGTCATGCTTCTGGCAAAGTTCAACAAGAGTTTTCATTACTGGAGAAGAGGGAAAGGAAGTGAACTCCGGAGATGTAGCCAGATAATCGACGAGATGCTCAGTCCAGTTCTGAATAGCGTAGGGGAGCAAGCTATGGAACCCTTGGCTAATTTGATAACGGGTTTGTGTGGGATTCAACCGCTCTGTAGCAAAACAAAGGCTCTGCAGTAGTTGGCCCAAACAGCCTATGAGCAAGTATTTAAAAAGTCTATATTTAGTTTAAAAGGTAATCTTTTATTTATCTTTTTCTTTAATATATAACGTACATGATAAGCGAGTGTCACAGACAAGCGAGTATCACAAAAATCCCTTAACCTACATCTTCTTCATTTGATCAATTAATTCCTAACCACCCAGAATATCATAGGTTAATAATGAGGCTAGAATGCTTCTTGCTCTTCAAGCCCTTCAAAATAACCTAAAACTAAGTATCCGACGCGCCGCAGAGATATATACAATCCACTACTATACCTTACATCGCCGGCAAAAAGGCATCCAATCTCGACGCAATACTATCCCGAAATTATGTAAGCTATCTAATCTAGAGGAAGAGATTCTTATTCACTTTATTCTCGACCTAGATTCGCGAGGATTCCCCCCCCCGGCTGCGTGGTATAAAAGATATAGCTGATCAATTGC
>SSHR01000169.1:0-24978 GCA_006518225.1 Fusarium neocosmosporiellum | reverse complement strand
GCCAAGCCCCCGACAAAGTGGGAGCGCTTCGCCGCCAAGAAGGGCATCAAACCCAAGACGCGCGAGCAGCGGCGCAACCTGGCCTACGACGAGGAATCTGGCGAGTGGAAGCGCAAGTGGGGTTACAAGGGCCTGAACAAGAAGGGCGAGGACGACTGGCTGGTCGAGGTCAACCCCGAGAAAGAGATGAACAGGAAGGAGGGCACCAGCGTGAGGGGCGACGGCCGGAGGGAGCGCAAGGAGAGGGTCAAGCGCAACGAGCGCATGATGCGCAAGAACGAGAGGAATGCTGTCAGCAAATCCGGCAAGAAGGCCTAGAGGGGTGGCTCGTCAAGCTGAGGGTGATGGAGCTGATATATGGTTCTGCAATTGCTGCTGTTGAGCATTGACGGCGTTCAGGATTGGCGTTACGAATCGGCATCAAAAAGCTAGTTACACGGAGGTTCAGACAATCGACTTGTTTGGGTGGAATGAACAATAATCCACTTGCGCCCTTTCATTTATGTGCTATCTTTCCCAATTTCTCGAAACTCCAACATTATATCATCACCCCTTTACATGACTCTCGCTTTCGTACATGATCATCTTCCTAGGTTCTCAAATGCAAGGATACCTGGGGACCAAAGAAAAGAACAGATTGCCAGACTTGGCCATCTGCTCCCTGGTCTCATATCCTCTTCTCCCCGGCTTCTTTTCAAACCCGAGATCGGTTGCGTCTTCAACCCAAGAAACCCAGATTAAGCAACAAGATAGCATGTTCGAGAAACAAATCCACAATTGCGAAAACGCTAGGATTCCGAACCCAAGATTCCCCGCGAGATGAAGGGCAGAAAAACAACCCCTGACGATATCCTCCCTCAAATGCATTCATGGGGTATACCAAACAAACAAAAAACAGAAATAAGACTTTCCTCGCTCCGGTCCGGCAAGGAGAGACCCTCCCAAGACTTGTCGAAAGCTTTGTTTGATCTCTTCTCGCCGTCACCACCAAGTCACTCTGCGGAAACGCCAGCGTCCGGAGCGATCAACCAGAGTATAAGAGTCGAAAGGCAGAAAAAGTCGTAAACGGCATGGCATCGTAAATCGGCTGGTGCTGAACGCGCATAGAGAATCACGGGCTCTATCGTGGGTATCGGCATGAGAAAAGGTGAGAGCAGGATCCATCCCATCGCGTTCAGCGAGTCAAAGGATGTCTTTTAGAAGCCGAGGGGTGACAGGGGCATGATGGGCGACAACGGCCGCATCTCCCTGTTGTCCCCAGAGCCCCTGCCCACCTCACGGTCGCGGTCGCGGTCGCGGTCGCTATCCAGGGTCAGAGTAGTCGAGACGATCGACGTATTCGAGATGATCGAATTGTTCGAGACGACGCTTCCGTTGGATGGCGATATTTGGAGCTGCTTCTTTTTCAGCCTTGGCTTCTGATCTCCGGGACTGATGCGGCCTGACTGTTTGCTGCTGTCCGAAGACGAGAGTTGTTGACGTTCGATCTCTGGCTCTTGAGGCCTGGGCTTTTGCGGCTCGGCCAAGCCTCGTGGAGGAGGCTGGTCAAAGAGCATGTACTCCTCTTCGATGTACTTGGCCTCGTTCTTGCATCCTCGCCAGCACTCGCGCCAGTCGCACACCAGGAACTTGAAGCAGAAGGCGTCGATCTTCATGCATGGCTGGAAGCAGATGCACAGATTCCTAAAATCCATCTTGTTCTTGTCCGAGTGAGCCAGGAGAAGACTAAGATGGCACGTAATGGCGAAGAGCAGGTAGTAGTTGAAGGGCGAGAGGTTCGAGAGTTCTTCGATGAGCAGTTCAGGCACCTCCTCCGACCCAGCGCACTCCCTTGCTATCCGGTCTTGGGCTGCCTTGGGGAACAGCTCGTCGGGCAGTTCCCTAAGCCAGGCCTTGAGCATTGAGCCGATAATATTGATGTCGTACAAGTCTCGTTCGTCAAAGAGGTTGACATCATACTCTGTTTTGCGTCAGCCAAGGTCTTGCAGAACTGGTAGATAATACTCACGCTCATCAAACTTTCGCTGCCACTTCTTGATCTGGGGCCCGCTCCCTGGGACACGGTACAAACCTTCCACCTCACATCCCTTGTAGTTCAAGTAGTCGATCGCTCTCCAAGGGAAGGCGGGCATCCAGAACTCGGTCTTATCCCTAGAGTCCTCGAGCCGCTTAGAGATCCTGGTCAACCGGGTCTGCTCGACCAACGGCAGGTTGATAACTTTGAGTTGGTAGTTTTCGTCATCCACTGCATCTCGGTCCGAGTCCCTCCCACGCCCACCTTTTCCGCCGAAGAAACGGTCGCTCAGCATACCGGCTGCACGTGTACCGGAGCTCTTCAGCCCATTGAGGAAGTTTGAACCTCCATTCTCATTCAAGGAAGAGGGCTGGGTCTTTGGTTCCTTTTCACGGTGCCCTCTCCTCGTCGAGGATGAGTCTCTCGGCGCGCGATCTTCGGATCGATTCCGGACAGCGGAGCTCATCATGTCTCTAAACGATCGGTCGGGGCCCAGGGGAGCAGTCTTTAGTGGAACAGAGTTGAGGTACAGCTCAGGCTCGTTGCCTTGTCGAGGCGAGGGAACAGGTTTCAGCTCGGGGCTGGCGTCTTCCTTGTCGCGATTGGATCTGCTGCGGTTCAAGAGGCCAAAGGGCTTTGTCTTGGCCTTCTTTGTGGATGACTGCGGTGATGCAGTGTCGAGGTCGCCGGCGGATGACAAAGACAGGTCGCTTCGCAGAGGATCGGCAGAGACGGGCTTGTGTAGGGAGTGGTCGGAGTAGGATGGATCTGTTCAAAAGCATGGTGTCAGCGGCTGGCTGCGAACCTGGGCTTGCGCGGGTGGGCTAAAGTATATTGGACCACACCCCTCTTACGAAAGTTAGATCCAGATTTACATACCTCCTCCGTGTCTCGGTCGGCTAGATCCGTCGCTGCCCCTCGACATTATCTGTGCTCTCGTCTCTGTGGGGTTGCGGTTGTTGTTGTTATGGTGGTGGGCATGCGGCTGATACTGGTTTGAGGCCTTGGACTGCTTGTTGAAGTGAAAGAAACCGTTCTTGGATCCCTTCTTGGGGTCGCTTGTCATGGGCCGCTGTGGCGGGTCGGGTCGCGCGGTAGTCGAGGGATTGGAGAGTGGAGGAGGGGGAGGTTGCTCATTCAATGTAGATGAGATGGAGGGATAGGTCGAAGGAGGATCCTCGCGCGTGTGCCTGAAGGGCTGCTTCTGGGAGGAGGGCTCGTCTCTGCTCCTCTCGATAGCGACAGCGACAGCGGCTGTGGTTGGCGAGGGCTGTGCTGTTGCTGTTGCTGTTGCCGCTGCTGACGATGACGATGACGATGAAGTGCCGGTTGCCGTCACAGCCGCCAGAGCTGCAGTTGATTGTGACACTTTCCGGTTCTTGACGCCTTGGTTCCTCAAGGGCGAGAATCGACTGTGGAAAGGAGAGGAGCGGGGGGACCGGGGCGATCTGGAGTCGGCCGGAGACACGCCTGGGGAAGTTGTTTCAGCAGCTGGCGGGTCGCCCTTGTTGTTGCGTGAGGCAGCGGCGTCAGATTGAGACTGAGACGGAGACGACGACTGAGACGGAAGCGCCAGCGGCTGCGGTGCCGCCTTGCGACCCATTTTGGAGCCCTGCCTGTTGGCGGCGCAGCCTCCAGTCGCAGTCGCGGGCCTGCTTCGCGAGCTCTGGGCCTCTGCCACACGAGGGGAGGCAGTGTGGGCAGAACGGAGCTGGAGGGTCAAGGGCGGGCCAGGGCGGCTACCGATTGGGGTTTGGGGGTCTGTTCTGGTGGTCTCGATCTGCGGGTCGCGGGTCGGAGGGAGAGCTGCGAAAAACCGTCTGGAGGGGACTAGAAAGGCAGGCGGACAGGGCAGAGCGCAACGGACGTGGAAGATTTGACGATTGGTGGCAGTGGTGAAGGTGGTGGCCGCGTCCTCGTCTTGTCTTGGTGGTTGTGGTTGTGGTGGTAGTGTTGGGGTCCGTCAGGGGCAGGCGGAGAGCATGGGGCAGATTCGAATCGAGTGAGCGAGTAGTGCAAGATGAAGACAAAGACGGTAGGGTACGCAGACGAAGCCGGGATACTCTCTCGAAGGTTTGAAGGGTAATTAGAGGCCGTGTCCGTGTCGGAGCCCGAGCGAGTCCCTTGGTCCCTGCTGCGTTGCGCTGCGCCGAGTTGAGTTGAGCGTTGCTGAGCTTTGGCTTTTGAATTACTCGATGAACTCTGCTGTTTTTGTGAGAGATTGGATCGTGGCAGGGTCCGTCAGTGCCAGAGCCAGAGCCAGAGCTGGTGCCCGCGCGCCAGTGCCAATGCCAATGCCAATGCCAATGCCAGTGTCAAAATGCCCGAGCCCCCAGCCTCAATGCGAAGCGCACCTACGCACGCACGCAGGCTGGCTTGCTCACAAACTGTCGGTGGCCCCGAGAGCGTCCCAATCAGCTGGGTAACAGTCCGTGCTGCTGACCGCTCCCTGGTAGCAGAGGAGAAAAAAAAGACAATACGGTACAGAGTACGAGCGTGTATCAAGCCAATGTCAGGTATCAACAGGGCATTGTCAGCATGGAAGCAGGCGTGACAAAAGGCCAAGCAAGGAAGCAAGCAAGGGCTTGGAGGGGGGCCAAACAAGGGACAAAGAGGAGAGGATTGAGATGGAGACTTTGCCAAGGGGTTAATTCTGCAGTAAGGCTAGAGGCACTTGGGAAGGGGAATCGGCATGAACGGGCACCGAGGACGGAGCAGCAATCCAGTGTCGTATCACACCTCTATCAATACCTTCACACACTCATCACTCGCAACAACGACGCCGTTATTAGCTCCCCCATCCGGCTCGGGCCATTTGGACCGACTGAGCGTTGCGGGGCCTCTATTGCTCGGTTGCGGTGTGTCTGGTGGGTGTGAGCTGGCAGCTTTTGAAACGGCCTGTCGCACACTAAAAATCAGACACCATCAGAAAAACACCCGACTCGACCAAGCACAACTCGGTAACCTGGAACAGCCCGCCCCCCGGCAAAAAAGACGATACATGCGCAGTAGCTTGAGAAACTAGCAGCAATAACAAACAACACGAGAAGCAGCAGCAAGCTCTGAGGCCCTCCCTCCTGGGCGGCACCGAAAATGTGGGAATTGGGCGTCGACCCAGGGGTTCAGATGGATCTCTGGATGGCACAGAAGCCACGAGCTGCCACTCATCGCAAGAGTCCTGTCTGTCAGTCGGAGAGCCGCCGGGTGTCTCGTATGCCTGCCTGATGGACCAGGTACCAGGCCCGCGAGTCTAGATCCTGGCATTCCCGCCCAGGTGGGTGAAGTGTTCAGTGGGTTGCATCCTCAATAGGAGGCTAACTTGATATTGTACTACAAGAAATGCCTGTGGTCTCTGATCATCTGTTGAGATGCTGTGTAACATGCAGTCCTGTCCTCAGCGATCACCATCTCATCGTCGCCTTCATGACCGGCATTGGATGTGTTGATTTCCCACATTCGCGTGTCTCAGAGGAACCTAACGATCTACTCACCCCCCTGCCAACAGCCCGGTGCTAAGCCTAATCAACTGCCTCTCCTGGCATTCCCCTGGCATCGTAGCCCAGCGACTGGTTCCCGCCAAGGGGTTGAAAGAATACTTGGCCAGCCACTAATTCACTTTCACTCTTTGAATAACTAGCCTATGATACTTGCAAGATGTGCATAATATCTATAGATCGAAGTGTCTTTTCTAAACATTCAGCACCATTTGCTCCCGTCTCTCCCTTCTCTCGACGAAATTCCCAGCCCCGTCGACGACTGCATGCTCTGCTTATTCTTACACCAACATACCAGCGTCCCGGGGTCACGGCCCAGTGCCTGAATGAGTGGCAGAAGTGGCGTTGCTAGTGGATTGCTGAACGGGCTTCTGAATGGACTCTTGGGAAATGGAACATGGTCAGAGCTCTCTTTGACTGCCGTGGTCGCTCCGCTCAGTGCCTAAAAGGCAATTTGTGAGAATGGGGCTCCCTGCCTCTAGATGGAGTCTATTCGTACACCGAAATCGAGGGCGCCTATTGTGCTTGTGCTTCCGTGTTTCCTTGGAGGAGGCGCAACACCTCGGGCTCTTCGGTGGCGGCGCTTGATCCTCTTTGACATCCCGTCGCTCCCCGTCTTCGGCATGCCGTCTAACCGCCCGCAGAAGTGCCACCCTGCGCCGCCTATGCTCAGCTACGTCAGTTTGTTTGTTTATACAGATGCAGCATGGTAGGCACGTAGTTATCCGTAAAAGTCGAATGGCATCAACGTCGCCGATAGGAGGAAGTTGGGGAGGATTCTGTATCAAGCAGACGTCCGCTGTGGGCCGCCGTGCCATGCCGTGAGAAGCTTGCAAGCCCTCTTCGTACGATCATTTCCCGGTCCCAGACCGCGTACGTGTGTATAATTACGCCTAAGCAAGGAATCTCGTGCTGAGCCGCTTCCCTCATTGCGCGTCCTGGTTGCTGTCGCGTGTTTTCCTCGCATAATTTAGGAAGCTCGATCGTCGTCGTCGTCGTTACTCTACTCGATGCACCCCGGATGGATCCGAATTTGGATCACACAGCCAAGCTTGACGGCCTGTCTGAGTAAGGGTTTCCCTGCCAATGGAGGAACCTACATGAAACGGGGTGCATTGGATTTCGTCTCGTCTATTGCTGGTGATATCATTTCTTGACCAACCTTGGCCTTGTTTCACTGCTCCTCTGTAAGTGGTGGACGGAAATAGATCTCATCTGCATGGACGTGAGGCTGCTGGCCCACAAGTCGACTACCACGACTACCACGACTACCACTCGAGTAGCGGTTACTGGTAGAGAATGTCATCTTGTTTGCTCCCTTCTCTGTCCTCGCACGCTACTTTCGTTGTTGAGCAAACTCAAATGCCTACATTGCCAAAGAGAAAGTCTCAAGTTCCACCTTCATCAAGGTACGTAAAGCATTCCAGTTCCGTCACGTTTCACACTTTCGGCGAATACAATGTACACTGTCGCTGGGAGAGAGAAGGTTATTTGAGGTATACTCCCGGTCCAGGGAGCACCCGTTGTGGTATCCGATGCTGACGATCCCCGAACACAACCCAGCCAGTTTCCTAGCACGATCTGACAAAATCGTCAATCTCCTTGTTGAACCTATCAGGTTCCTCGTAAAAGAGCCAGTGGCCGGATTCAAACACGCTCGACTTGGCTAGCCCTGGCCTCGTCTTCTCTACCCGCTTGGCAGTCTCGAGCATCCCCTCGAGCGGGAAACATCCGGATCGTCGCCCAGCCATGACCAACGTTGGAACTGTGATCGTCTCTATTGCTTCGCGGTGATCATATCGGGTGTGATCTGCTAGTAGCCGAGCGAGCCACGTTTGATCGCACAGGGCACTAATCTCCGTGAAGAAGGCTTCATCGTTCGCTGCTTGCTCGGCCGAAACACCATCCTCCTGTTGCGGTGCATGCCGGTACCCCAAACATCCTTTCACGAGATCAATGTGTGCTGACTTGGATTCCTGGATCCAGCTTTTCTGAGCTGCGAGCATTGTTGCTTCATCGTAGCATCCCGTGTGTGCCTTGGACTTGTCCCAGTCGTCAAACGTCGACCGGTCTTGCAATGGTGCCTGGTCGACAAAGACAAAGCCAGCAAACTCGGTGCACCCAAATAGTTCAATGTACGCCCAGAGAACTGCAGCGCCAATGGAGCAGCCAACTGGCACGATACGGGTACCCGGTACCGCTTTGCGCAAGTGGGCAACGAGACCAGCGAGGTCGGCTGCCAGGCGGGCAACGTGGTAACCACCACGAGTTCGGTCTGATCTGCCGTGGCCGCGCATGTCAGGAGCAACGACCCAGAGAGACTCGCTCAGAGGACCAATGTTGCGGGTGAAGTAGTCGCTGGAGCCGCTGAAGCCATGCATCAGCACCACACAATGACGAGATGAGGCATTCCCCGCAGCAGCACTCAACGGCAGGGAGGATTGGTAAGCTATCTTGCAGCCATCGTTGGTGGTGAATGTTTCCAGGTGCATCTTCGTTTTGCAGGGGCTGTAGCTCTGCTTGATTATCGTTGAGCCTCTAGGGTGTACGTAGTTGAAGGTGTGGAAAGGAAGAGGCGCCAACCCACCTCAAGCTCTAGTATTGAGGAGAGCTCGATGTGGAGTTCACAACTAGAGCTTTCAGTATAGACTTGGAGTCCATCAGCTGAGCGAACCCGGTGAGTATGATGGGCTTCTTTGGTCAAACAAAACACCATAACTGGTAGCTTGCCTTATTTCTTCTGTGGCTTCTTGCTCTATTTATGTTAATTGAGAATTATCATAACTTTCATGGTAAACCTTAACATCTACATCCAGCCTGACAATAGCATGAGCTCATATGAATTGCAAATCCAAGTCTACGAATGCAAATCCCTTTTGAACTATCCAATGCATCAAATGACCCATCCGATCCATATACCCATATGAGTCTGAATGAAACCGAGCTTGGTGCCACATAAAATCAGTTATTGAAAGAAGCTCGTGGTGAGTGTCAGCAACTTGAAGTGCACCCAGTTCCTGGCCAGGCAACGCGCTTACGTAATGACCCGCCATACAAAATTCTCTTCAACATCTCAACCCCGACGTCTGTCACCAAACTCTCTCATCCTTCAACAACATGGCTCAGGTCGCACCGGAATATGACGGCCCCAAACTCGCCGTTGACGCTCATGTGAAATACATTCAAAGCCTGGACGCCAGGAAGGATGAGCTGGACTACTGGTTGACCGAGCACTTGCGACTCAACGGGCTCTATTGGGGGTTGAATGCTCTCTACCTGCTTGGCCGCCCTGACGCCCTTCCACGTCAAGAGGTCATTGACTTTGTTATATCTTGTCAGCATGAAAATGGCGGATTCGGCGCAGCGCCCGGTCATGATGCCCACATGCTCTCCACAGTAAGTGCTGTGCAGATACTCGCCATGACAGATGCCTTCGACCAGCTGGAAGCCAAAGGCAAAGGAAAGAGCCAAGTTGGCAAGTGTAGGTGCCACTAAAGGTCCACAGTGCCTCCATGCACCCACTGACTAGGAATAGACATCGCAGGACTGCAGAACCGAGAGACAGGAACGTTTGCTGGCGATGAATGGGGCGAGGAAGACACGCGGTTCCTGTACGGTGCCTTTAACGCCCTCTCTCTCCTCGGACTCATGTCCATGGTCGATGTCGAGAAGGCTGTCACTCACATCATCGCTTGTGCCAACTTCGATGGTGGTTATGGAACGGGACCCGGTGCGGAGTCGCATTCAGGCCAGATCTTCACTTGCGTAGCCGCACTTGCGATTGCGGGTCGCCTCGATCTTGTCGACAAGGAAAAGCTCGGTCGATGGTTGAGTGAGAGACAAGTTCCCTGCGGTGGGCTCAACGGCCGACCAGAGAAGCAAGAAGATGTCTGCTACAGTTGGTGGGTGTTGAGCAGTCTGGCGATGATCGATCGAACTCACTGGATCGACCGCGATGCCCTTATCGCCTTCATTTTGAAATGTCAAGATACCCAAATTGGCGGCATTTCCGATCGACCTGGCGATATGGTTGACGTGTGGCATACTCAGTTCGGCTTGTGCGGGTTGAGTCTCCTGGGCCATCCAGGCCTTGAGGCCGTGGACCCCGTGTACTGTATGCCGAAGACGACTACAGAAAGAATCTTTGGTTGATCGGCTGCGCCTCTTGAATCTGGTCAAATCTGAGCTGCATCACATCTTCCTAGCACAAACCCGACGCTACCGGGTATCCTCTTGCCATTTAATTGCCTGCTAAAGACACTTCCCCGTGATAGCATGGACATTTGGCTGAGAGAAGAATAAACTGTTGGTTTTTCAGGGACATCGCCCTTACTCCGTGGTGTTCGTCCTGTAATAGCCTTCAGACATCCATGGATCCGTGGATTCTTTGCCAAACCGGTATTTCTCCCTACGCAAGTCAAGGGTTGGCTGACCCTTTGGTCTCTTGAAAGAGCAGTTTGCATTATCGAACCGAGATAGTTCCTAATTACAGCAATGAAACCTATTGTGTCTAATTGTCACTTGTGTGGTCTCTTCCCGCCCTTCTCGCGAAGTCCTTGTCTCTCCTAGGTCTCGACACGATGCACCCTTTGAACCCCATCCTCTTCCACGCCAAGCTATTACCCGGTCGGTTGCCACATGCTCAAGCTTGGTCTGTTTCCTGTCCCTCTATCTAGCCGCCAAGGAAACCAAAATCACAGTTCTCGAAGCCCCGGGATTCCTGTTTGGCAACATCCAGAGCCTAGAAAGTGTTGAGCCTGGGTATCGCCACCATCAATATCTCCGAGTCGAATGAGCAATGAAACTTGGCATCTCGTCATCCTCACCAAAGCCGAGAAAAGTCAACTACAAGACACGAGAAATATTACAACCGAAACTCATTACACATTTCCTTTCATCGCGCCTCTAATTTACCTATCCAAAGCCAGTCCCTAATCTCTTGCGCCGCTCGGGACCACGGGATGAGTGGCAGAGGCTTCCATCCTAAGCCTTAGGGTGCCGTCAGGTACTTGCCGGAGCACACTCGCTCATGGACGCGCTCCTTCCTTCCCGACTCAAAATATGGTGACCCCTCCTTCTTCTCTCTCGCATCCCCTCCATTTCCTCCAGACTTCTGGTCCTTCTCCTTCCACCTTTTCCCATCCCGGATTGTTCACCTGCCATTGGCAGTATCGTCATCGGCAGGGCCGCACAGCGCTGCTCCCAAGTGCCTTCCTCACTCTGTTCACCCCGTGGAGAAGCTGTCGTCCTTCGATACAGCTTCAACTGGCCGATATCGCCGCTGTCATTGGTACGCTTCCCGACAACGAGGAGTCCATGATCCCTGATACCCATCGAGTTCATGCCCCCGGTAGCCAGTCCCCCCCAAGAGTGAGTGATTCCTTGATGGTGCCTTTCAGCAGCACAACTTGTCACGCGTGAACGAGATGCCATCAAGGTCGCTCCCCTAACACCTTGCTCACACGGTGCAAGGGAGCTGGACTGGACACTTCATCCTGACACCCAATCCCCACCATCGAAGCAAACTGATCAAGTTCATAGCGTGGATTCGTTCTCAGGCTAGCTTCGCAATACGTATTTTCGATTGCCAGATTTCCTGGAATCCTGACTTTGAAGACTTGCAGGTGTGGCGGGTGCCCAAACATTGACGGCTTCGAATGCTCGTGACAGTCGACGAGCCCAGTCAAAACAGAGGGCACGGCCGATTCCAACAGGCAACTGGACGTTCAGTCGAGGCTTGCAAACGTTTTAGAGGCCGACAATCCCCCTGTATGCTCACTCCTGGCCATGAACACGGAGCCACTTTCTTTGCCCTGACCAAGCCTGGCTCTTGAGAATCTTGACAAACACCGAAACTCCTTGATTCTTGTTCAAGCCAACGCAACCGCCAAGCTTTGACTGTACCTGGACACTCTGAACAGCTGAATATATTCGGAAAGAACAATAACCTCGAAGTAGCATCGCGACTTCCTTCACACCTGGCCTCCAAGGGGCTACCTTCTTCCCTGGACAAGTTCTCCCCGATACTTGCCCAGCACCTCTCCCCCTTTGTCCTCTCTCATGAGCATCGCCAAGCAGTTGGTCTTGCGTCCTCAAACCAGCTCCATACTGACATAGTGAGGTCTCACGCAAAGGGACGCAATCATGGCTCGAGGAAGGAAGCCCACGAAGAAGGCTACCGCGGTAAGTACACCCCCCAAAGGCTCCCATTGACCTCCCATCTTCTCAACTCTGGTCCCTTCTCATGTTTCATCCCAACTCCCCATCTCCACTTGCACAAGACTTGCTCTTTTTGCTATTCTACGCCTCGGCCTCTACCCAGCACACTCATTTTCCTCAGTTACCGGCCCTTTCCTGTTTTCTCTTTGGGCGAAGGAGAAGGACGCCTCGCAACCGAATTTTGTATGGTCTTGACACCTCCCTTTGCATCTCTTACATTCAGAAAATCGTGCCTTCGATCCACGGGAAAGACCATTACTGACCATGTGCTATTCCAGGACATGACTCCCGCGATGCCAACAGGCAATAGTGCAACCAACTCTGCCAATCGTCAAATCCCACTCCTCTGCAGCGTCTGCCCGGATGTCCCCCGATTCTCGGACGTGTCCCACTTGCTCACGCACATCGCGTCCAAAGGCCACCTCCACCATGAGACACAAACGAAGCTCAAGGCTCATCAAGACATTGCTGCTTCTGTGGCCCTTCGACGTTACGAGGAGTAGTACTCCCAGAATGGCATCGAGGCGCTTCTGGTTCAAAGAATGAAGGCAAAGCAGGCGAAGGAGGACGCACGCAACAAACGGAGCCGAGCAAATTTACTCGTACCTACACCTACGGCGAAGGTGGTTACTCATTCCTCGTCGTGGCACTTGACACTGATACCAGTTAGCAAACTAAGCGAAAGCTGAAGCAAGAGACCACCATGGACCCCGAGGTCAAGATCGAGCAAGAAGCTCTGACAGCCGATTTCCCGCTATTCCCTGGTTTCTTCGACCATGATCAGGATGCTGAAGGCCAAGAAGAGTTTGTCGCCGTAGCTGATTCGTTATCCTTGAAGGGTCAGGTGTGGCCAGGGATGGGCAAGATGGATCTTGCCAATGACGAGATGAGACGCACCCGCAACCAGCGTAAGCCCAAATCTGTCATCGACAAGATGAAGAGGGCTTCTGAGGGCATCGTGCCAAATCAAGTCATCATGACGCCTGACTTCAAGGTAGAAAGGGTGAAGGATGTTTACGACGACAGCTCATCCCCTATCCCGGGTCAAGAGGAATCAGTACGCCCAGGCCGTCCAGATTCTTGTATTGGTACTGACCTTCTTAGACTCCGCCCCGCAAAGTTCCCAAGCCAAGGCGTAAGAAGGCCACACCTCTTACTGAGGTTTCGGCCAACGTCCCCAAACAGCGACGAAACACTACCCGCGGTCTGAAATCTAACACGGGGAAGAGGGCTGAAGTCAAGCCAACGTTCGACGTTCAAGACGATTCTGGTACAGCCACTTCGCCATTCCACTTTCGACATGGCCACGATGTTTTTCGTGATGACGATGGGCACCCAGGTACGTCCTGAAAACAGCAACTCTTGCGAGATTCTGATTGTCGAGACAGGGCCGTTTGGCGGCCAAACCCTTTCCTCTACTCTTAATGATAGAAGGTAAGCCTGCAGTTTATTTCCCAAAATTCGTTTTAATATTTGTAGTAGGTTTGATCTACGTGATAGACATGGAATGCGCTCAATGAGCACGACTCACTCCAACCTTGTCTCCCCGACTCCTCTCGCGAGAGACCTCCCCCGGCACTTTACTTCCAGGGATGGAACCAGTTCGCTTCGGCCAGAGGCGTTCCCACCGGGTATGCTTTTATTTGGCGAGCTTCCAGTCTTGTCTTGGAAGTCGCCCGTTCTTGGATCCAAACTAACCTTTCTCAGGCTCCTTCGGCCACATTGAAGCTACGTATGCGATGAAAGATGCAACCATCTACAATGCCTCGTCAAGACTTCCTTTCACTGTTCCTGCTCACAACCAGTTCCACGGGATTAACCAGGACCATATTCGCTTCTCATCAAACAACGCGTTTCATATGAAACAAGAGGATTACACTGGATCTATGGCCGGAGACTCAACCCAAGGGACTAACGACAGTCCCTTTGCCAGCATTTCGGGCGCCAACCCCCTTTTTTCTCAAGATCGTTTGTTCTTGAACTCATACAATCAGGGATCTCCAAGTACATCGCTCTCCACCCTATCGTTCTCCCCAATCAACCGGCCTAGAGAGCGTTCACTGTCTGCTCGCGACGTCAAACCATCCACACATCTTTGCGAAGTAATGGATGGAAATGATCTATGCGACGTGAAGACCCCAGGTCTTGATGGAACCTGGAATTTGCACCCTTCCAATCATGAGCTGGATTTTCCAGATGGTTTGGCTTCAGAGGAGCCGCAAATCTAGTCGTTCAGGCCTTGATCAGACAAAGTCGAACATGATCGATCAGGGAGAGCCACGAAAGCACTAGCATATAAATGACCAACCGGCAAGGCACGGAGCAGAAGTTTCTGCGAAGCATAGCCTCACCGTGTGGTATAACTTGGCACCGGACAACTTGATTGCCTCATTTGTCATTGGGGAGGTTAGTTATCTGCTCTTTTCTCGACGCATTGGTGGCTAATCTTGGTACGCAACTAGAGCTCTCACACTGCGATGTGCATATTCGACTGCCCTAGTGCACCCAATTTTTACACAATCACGATCTTGACATGCATTCTCCTCGCGTTCGACAACCTGGAAGATACTATACGCAGACAAAGAACAATGGGACTTTCGTTTGACTTTGGGACGAGGCAAAAAGGCTTTCCTTTCACAAGCTTTGGGGCATTATGGGATATCTTAGCGGGATATGGGTTAAACAACAGTATGATGGGCAAGGAAAAATAACTATGGGTACTTTGGAGTCTGGGAGGACTGGAGGATTATTTTACATTGGAGTTATGGGGAGGAAACGAGGCGCAAGCATGTCGAATATCATGGGAGGGAGCAACTACCTAGTTAGACATATTGGGGTGCATTTCAATACCGAATGAAGAATGATTCCGAGGCTCGAAGAGTATTATTGATTGATTACTTTGATTACATTACAATTGCTCAATGCTCGAAACAAGATGATCGAGTTGGTCTGGTCCATTATCCATTACATCAGACAGGGTGCGGCAGATACCCTTTAGGCGTCGCATTCTCATTTCTTGTTCCATTTGACTCGACTTGAGGGCGGCAACCTCGATTACCTTTTTCGGAATGCGAGCGAGCCTGGCGACGTTCAAGCCATAGGAACGATGGGCGACACCTTCACCAACCTCATATAAGAAGGTGACCTCCTCCTCACCATCGGCTCCCTTCTCAGCTTTGAACTTCATGTGGACGTTTTTGACGCTGTCAAGGCCCTCCGCGACCCGTGCTAGATTCTGATAGTGGGTAATAAAGAGGGTCAGACAGCGTGTTTCTGTGACGACATGTTGGAGAACGGCTTGGGCGATGGCAGCGCCGTCGTGTGTGCTGGTACCGCGACCCAGTTCGTCGAGGATGACCAGGCTCCGGGGACCGGCGGAGTGGAGAATGCGGGCCGTCTCGGAGACCTCGACCATGAAGGTGGACTCGCCGGCGAAGAGGTTATCGCGGGCACCTGTTCGGGTGTGGATGGCATCACAGAGGGTGAGGGACAGGGCGTCGGCAGGCACAAAGGAGCCAACCTGTGCGAGAAGGACGATGAGGGCAAGGGCTCGGACGAAGGAGGACTTGCCGCCCATGTTGGGTCCGGTGATGAGATGGGCGAGAGGTGATGGGTGTGCGAGTTTGGTGGAAAAGGGGATATAGCCACCCTCAAGTGTATGCTCGGCGATGGCGTGGCGGCCATTGGCGATGGAAATGGTTGGGTCAGAGGAGGAGGGGAGGAAAGATGGGCGAGAGTAGCCGGGCTGAGCGGCGACCTTGGAGAGGGAGAGAAGACAGTCGAGGGTTGCCAGTGCGGAGACGGCATCACGGAGAGGCTGGTAGTCTGCGGAAATGGCAGCGAGGAGATCTTTGAAGGCCTTGTCGCAAGCAGCGGCCAGGGCTTCGCGATGCTGGTCACGTTCGGTGATGAGGCGGAGGACCTCAGGGGTATGGAAGCGTGATAGCTTCTTGGTGCCTGAGATCTTGCTCCATGACGCCGGGACATTCTTGATGTCTGTGTTGGGGACCTCGATGAGATATTCGATGCCGGAGACGGTGACGTATTCGACCGTCTTCTTCTTGATCTTCTCAGCAGCGACAGCACGGTGGCCATCAAGCTCGTGCTCGACGTGGGCGATGCCTAGCTGGTGGTCTTGCATGTCCTCGGTCTGATACTCATCGCGAAAGAAGCCATACTTGTCATCTTTGCGAGCAGCGCCGAGATTGATCTGCTCTAGGTAGGAGATGACGGTGTCTAGGATCCGGGGGAGAGCGCAGATGGCATCGTTGAGGAGTGGAGAGGCAAAGGGGGCGTCAGAAGGGGACTTGACGACTGAGTAGTGACTTGCGACCTTTTGGAGGGACTGGAGGACGGAGACGAGTTCAGGGCGGGTGCATTTGCCGTAGTAGATACGGATGAGACTTCGCTCGAGGTCCGTTTTGGCATTGGCCAAGAGGGCTTCCAGTTGGGCAACGGGTGCAGTAGACTGCTTCTCAAGTAGTTCCTCCACGGCGGCGAGGCGTCCTTCGAGAAGTTGCTGATCAAGCAAGGGTCGGCCTACCCACTTTCGAAGAAGCCGGTGACCAGGGCGAGTGATGGTCTTGTCCAATGCCCAGAATAGACTGCCCTTCTCAGAGTGATCTGTTGAGTTTCGATACACCTCGAGGCTTTCGAGGGTGGTACCATTGATGAGCATGTGAGAACGTGTGCTGAAGCTCTGAAAGTACTTGGTGAGGTCAAAGATGTGCTCCAGGCCATACTCCTGAAGATGGTTGATCATTGCTGAGAGGCAGATAGTGACGGGCTCGGGTAGCTTCAGGACTTTGTCAAGAAGGGCGGCGGCAGTCTCATCTTGTGCGTTGTCCTTCAGCTTATCGGCGTAGAACTGGGTGACGTGCGAGTATGCTTCAGCGGCCATGGTCTTATCCCTGGGGACGCGCTCAACTCGACTTCGGTCACCAAAGACGTTGGTACTGCTGCCCGACAAGTGCTGGACGAGCTTATCCGTGCCCTTGGTCAAGTCACCTACAATGAGGAACTCGCAAGGGGAAATGTGCAAGAGTCGAGTCTCAATCTCGCTCCGCATGAAACCATCTTCAAAGTTGTCGTAGATGATGTCTCCCGTGGCCGGCTGCACAGCAAGAATGCCAACATCAACCTTTTCATCAGTGCCCCATCCCTTGGCCTTGGTCTCAGTGATGCAGAGCAAGTAGCCACCCGAAGGAGCGCCAGAGCCACTACCCTGGTCGAGCTCACCGTTTTCATCGATATATGTGCCTTTGGTGTAGAGGTTTGTGAGCTTTCGGATGAAAGGCGTATTACGGTTGTCTCCAGCCTTCTTCAGTGCGGCAGTCTCAATCTGACGGACTACTCCGACCTTGTGGCCTGCAGCGACTAGACGTTTTGCGTGGACGGGAAGACGATGAACTGGGATGCTGGCCGAAGCAAAGCGATCCAGATGTGCTTCAGACGGGTCTGCAATTGTTAGTATCCATGAGCACAGTGATCGTTTAGGATGGCTTACGCTCGTCATATCGCATCTTTCCAGGTATGCAGACTATGCTCAGTTCCTTGGCCGCGATGCGGGCGTCTTCGCCAAAGAACCGGAACTTGTAGCCAACCTCAACGATGAGGATTGTGTCCAAATGCTTCCTCTTGATGTCGAGGAACTGTATCTCCATGGGGGTCAGCTTCCCAGTCTTGGAGCCCTTCTTCTTGGTCTTTGCTTTTGGTGCCGCAGACTCGTCTTCATCTCCTTCGCCATCTGCATCTTCATCATCACCGGCTGGCGCGTCATCTTGGAGACGGCGTCGCCAAGCCATGGCGTCCGGGTGCCCGAGCTTCTTGACGAACTTTTTGTGTAGCTCATGTTGCTGTCGCTTTTCCTGCGCATCCTCGTCTTCCTCGGTGTTCTCTTGGACCTCTTGAGTATTTCGTGCACTCGAATCGTCGTATCGATATCGTTCCGTGCGTGCCCTGGAGGGCGATGATTGGCCGGCCTTTGTTTTGGAGAAGAATGTGCTTGATTCTGCATCCTCTGCATCATCTCCTCGAGACTTCTTGAGGGCCTTCTCGGGTTGTTCGTTCTCCTTTTCGGTGTCTTCTAGTGGTCGTTTGCGCGATGGGGAGTCGGCATCTTTGCTCGAAGGTGATTGAGCCTTGGCTCGTGCCTCGCTCTCCTTTTGGAAGACAGCAGCTAGGCCATTGACGGTCTTGGGGGTGAAGAAGGAAGTGAGAGACTGCTGCTTCTTTGCACTCGGTTTCGTAGCGGGGGCCATGTTGGAGGTCAAGGACCGTGGCTGCTGTGAGTGTCTTTGTCTTTGATATGGGGAAGCTGTTCACAGGAGTTGTCCCTGAAGCAGCGGATGGTGACGTTGGAGAAGCGCGTTCTGGCTGGTCGAGACGCGTTGAGTGGTTACGCGACCCACTTTTCTCGAGTCTGCTGGATGGCTGGATGGAATCCATGGCTGCTTGCTTTTGTGAGACCAAGAGAATGAACAAGGGCATTGTTTTACGAGGAAATAAAGGGGATGGATCCTGAATAGTTGGGATTTGAATGAGTCTGCATTTTAAAGTAGATTTTCCTGATTTCCCTACGTATTGTTTCAAGTCAGATTTTACACGTTGGTTCCATAAATGCAAGCTTCCGTCATTAAGAGAGCTCCCATAACCTACTAAATATTTCGAGGAGGAACGGATGAAAAGGATGATCTGCGAAACAGCAAATCAAAGCGTCCTGGGTCTTCTCCTCTTTATCATTTGCCTGCTCCAAGCTTTCTACAGGGTCGGACAGGGGGACATCCACACCCTGGACAATCTTGCAACTGAACGTCAGGGCCATTATGCGGCCATAACTAAATATCCGTTTTCCCTCTTGATATCAACGGAACCAACAGTCTTCAAGAGCCGTTGGTTGTTCTTACTTGTTTCACTCTGATTGCCTAGTGGGAGCATCGCACCCAACAGGCCCGTTGAAGTCGTCATTAGACGCATGTGAAGCCGTTACGCCCAGGAACAAGCCAGTATGGATACATATGTACACATCGACTCATTCCCGCCTCAAAGAACCGTGACCCCTAAAGCCAGCTGTCTTGAGCTGCCAGGTGGGTAAATGCGAGCGTTGGCACTGGCTCCCTCCTGTTCTTGGCTCGAGGAGCTCAGCGCTTGCATCGAGGCTATGCTGGTGCCCATGATGGGTCAGAAGCCTCTCATGATGCACGGGTCTACCCCAAGTGATCCACCCTCACCGTCGTCTGGCCCCCAAACCCTGGCACTTCCCGAGACCCCGTTCTCTGGCCCGCTCTAGATCAAGCTCCCGGGCGCTTACAGGATTGGCAAATGTCTTGACGGAGCCAATCAGCGGCCGTTTCTCGTCTTGGTGCCCGCTGAAAAAGAAGCCGGGCCCCCATTTCGATATGGATTCTTTTGCCGTGGTGACGAGGTATTGTGTGCATGATCAAAGTTGGTTTCCTCTGTGCCCCTGAACATGCCGCCAGATGAGAACTTTTTTTGTTGATAAGTTTTGCGCAAGTTCGTGCCCTCTTGGCTAGCATATCCGGCGGCTAAACGCTTGGTATCGTGCCATGCAGTTGAACATGTTGGGCTGTAAGAGTAGCGAGAGTATCATTCAACTGTCCTAATTCCATCAAGAATGTTGCTAGCGAGATACTGGCCTTGATCCTTGCCCTCGTGTACTCACTCGTTCTTTAACAACTTTCAAGTATTGGGCCTCCATCTTTGCCACACCACTACACTACAGACAAGCTCCCTCCCAGCTACTAACATCACCCGCGCCCAAGCATCCCCGCCTCTCCCGCCGTACCTACCGGGGCCGTCTATCATATTTGTATGGCCAAAGCAGGGCACGGCGCTTGACCAGGCAGACCCTCTCTTCCTCTCTCGTTTCCCCCTTCTCCTCGTCCACGTAATTCTTGTCCCCTTTATTGCTCCTTTTGTCTGCTTGCTTCATCCATCTGTCAGACTCATCGCGCTTCTGAAACCAATACATAAAGCTCTTGTTCCTGGCGCGACCGTTTCTGCGACCCGCTGGAGCTTGCCGGGGACCGCCCACGTCACTTGGCACCTGCCGCACCTACCTTCAGGCCTCACGCAACGCAACCCCGCCCAACCCCAAGACTCATCGCGACTCTGCGATTTGAAGGATTCGCCCTCACTCGAGCAAGTTCCGTCCAACGATAATCCCTAGCGCTTCGTCATATTCCATTCTTGGATACTCGACCTTGCGAAACACGCTTCATACAGCTTCATACAGCTCTAGTGCGGCGTCTCGTCGTCCCCTCACCGAACCAACAACCCCGCGATACCTACCTGGGCACATACCCAGAAACCGCCTCACATTATCCTGTCGCCCGCCCCGGCGCTCCTCTAGGTCAAGATGGAGCGAAGTCGCGGTGTCCCGGACGAGGAGATGTTCCTCAACAAGCCTGCTCCCGACGACTGCGACAGCCCGACCATCGAGCCACTGCGTATCTTCAAACCCCAGAGCCCCCAGCCCGCCAAGGACAGCAGGTCCTCCTCCTCCACCTTTAGATACCCGGCGCCTCCGTCGTCCACGTCTCCCATCTCTAAGCACTCCTTCCCTCTTCCTCCAGGTGCCTCGAGCTCTGCTGCCCCCCTGCCCTTCCCGGACGACGACGACATCCGTAAACCAACTCCGGCAAAGCCCTTTGGTTCAGCCTATAATGATACCAGTCCTCGTCTAGAGACAAGCCCCCAGGGAAAGAAGCCTGGTCTTGCCGAGCGAAGAGGCGCTGCCCCGAAGCCCATTTCTTCCCCCACGAGCCCCGATGCCGACCAGGATCTCTTTCAGCGTCCCATAGCAGATCATCACCGTCCGGGTTCGTCCAACGCCAACTATCCCAGCTATCAAAAGACATACTACCCACCACCTGGTGCCGCCGAGGCCCCCAAGCCCCCGGCGAAGACTGCCGTTGAGCAGGCAAAGATGGATGGCTCGGGAGTGAACCGCTTTGCTTCAAACGCCTCGACCTCAACCACCCGGGCCAGCCGGGGCTCCCCTCCTCCTCCCGAAACCCCAGTCGAGGAGCCCGGCCACGTACCGGCCGATGCCATCGAAGCCCGGTATGCCGCCGCAGGTATTTCCGGCACTGCTACGCTCAACAGCCTCGGCGCCCCCAGCGCTGCTGCCACCCAGCGACTTGCCCAATATGGAAATCAACCTCCGCCTCAACGGCCGTGGACACCGACAGAGACGCCGGACCAGGCGCCATCCGGACCTCCGACTGTTTACCAGGGCATGAATGCCATCTCAAGCCCTCCCCCGACTAAAGTGTCATTTAGTCCTCCTCCCCAGCCGCAACAGCAACAGCAGCACATGCCGCCACCGCAACCCCAGCAGCAGCCTCAGCAACCCCATGGTCAGGAACAAGTTAGTGTGTTGGAGCAGGACTTCGAACGCATGAGCACAAACTCGCCGCCTCCTGCATACTCGAGCTTAAACACTGGCTCTGGTTCCTCCTATCCTAGTGAGAAACAGCGCCCTCAACAGCAACAGCAGCAGGCACAACAGCCGCAGCAGCAGCAGCAGCAACATCCTGCGCACGCATCAGCCTCAACTCCTGCCCAGCAGCCGACCACCAGCGCATCGACACCACCCAAGAAGGCAGCGGCCGTGGCAGCAGCCGCAGCGACAGCAGCGACCGCAACTGCCGCTGCTGGCCTTGCCTCGCCGGCTCTCCAACATCCTGGCCACCCAGCATTCGCCAATGACCCTCACCCCGAGCAGAATGGACAAAGCTCGCAGCAAGCAGCCGCTGCTGCTCAGCCCTTTGAGACTCAAAATCCGGCTTCGCCTCCTCCCTTGCCCGAGGGATGGATAGCACACCTCGACCAGAACTCTGGCCAGTACTATTACATCCATCTCGCAAGCCAAGCGACGCAGTGGGAATTCCCCAAGGGACCAAACCCCATGACACATGAGCAGGCCCCTCTATCTCCCACGGCCTCCACGTACGGAAACCCTCTGGGATCACCCAACATGTTTGGCAAGCAGAATATGGCTTCACCCATGTTCCCACCTCATACTCCAGGCTATGCCGAGAGCATCATGAGCGTGGCTGCTTCAGCTACTCCCACGGCTGCCGGGTTCACAGGACCCCCGCCCAGCGCTGGCGTTGACATGTATAGAATTCAGCCTACCAATGGTGTCTACTTTGGCCCATACCTTCGATATGTCAACATGGATATCGAAAAGGGCCTTTGGCTTGGAAGCATTCTTGTTGTGACGGATGCTCCTCAGGCACCGACCATCCACATCCACTTGAGTATGGATCTATCACCGAATCCCAGACAGCTGCAGCCTCGTCCCATTTTTACGCACCAGAGGTGGAAGTTTTATAAATATGATGTTGAGCTTCCCATGTCTGAAGCTGGCACTGAACGATGGACATACGCTGTCACGTCCCATCTGGGCTGCACCCGTTACGAGTTTGTTGTAGCTGGGCGTCAAGAAACGAGCTGGCGATTCATTGCGCACTCTGGCAATGATTTCGCCTCTGGCACGTCACAGAATGAACGTGCCAAGCTTGGCGGCGTCGGATTCATGTGGAAGGATGTCCTCCAGAAGAACGTCGAATGCGGTGGCTTCCACGTTCAGCTGGGCTTGGGAGACCAGATTTACGGTGATAGACTTTGGAAAGAAGTGCCTCTTCTCAAGCAATGGCTTGCCATGAGCGGTCGTGAGAACAAGAAGAATGTCCAGTGGACAGCCCGCCATGAGGAAGATGTTGCTCATGCCTACTTCCACTACTATACCAGCCACTTTGACCAGCCATACCTCCGGGAAGCGTTTGCGCAGATTCCTCACGTCCTGCAGATTGACGATCACGACATGTGAGTTGACCTATTAGCTCTTTAGAGGCTTTTTACTGACCACCATAGTTTCGATGGATACGGCTCCTACCCTGATTATATGCAGTCGTCGCCCATGTTCAAGAACATTGGCCGAATTGCAACGGAAATGTATCTGCTCTTCCAGCACCACACCACGATCGAAATGCTGCGAAATGTTAGCACCGATCACGACATCTTTACGGTTACTGGCACGGGTTGGCACTTTGTCAAGTTCCTTGGACCGGCCGTGGTGGTTGTTGGTCCTGATTGTCGATCAGAGCGTACCCAGGCCCAGGTCATGGCTGGCCCGACCTATCAAGGCATCTTCCCCAAGGTTGCCACGCTGCCTCCTAGCGTACAGCACTGTGTCTGGATGGTCTCTGTGCCACTTGTGTATCCTCGCCTGGATACGGTAGAGAGTCTTGCCAACACTATGGCCGTGGGTAAGAAGGCGGTCAACACAACGTACAACATTCTGGGCAAGGTGACAAGCTCAGTGGCTGGCGTGGTTGGTGGCAAAGAGGTTGTTGCCCAGGGCTTCTCGCAGGTTAAGAAGGCCGTTGGCAAGACGGGTCTCATGGGCAACGTTCTGAACCAGTTTGGCGAGCTTGATATCCAAGAGGTGCTCAAGGACATGTGGACTCATGACACCAAGGATCTCGAGAGGACCTACTTTATCCGGACGCTCCAGGGCATTGCACAGCAGAAGGGAATACGAATGACATTCCTTTCTGGAGGTACGTTGGCGGCCCTTTGACACACTTTGAACATCCAAGCTAACATGATTATAGATGTCAACGCCTCAGGAGCGGGACTGGTCCATGATCCCACTCACCCTGGGGACCACAAGACCATGTACCAGATCATCTCGTCGCCAATCGTGGCGGCGCCACAGAGCAACTATGTCCTCAAGATGCTGCACAATCAGAAGACGCTGTACGTGCCACAGAATGGCAAGAAGTCAACGCACGAGGTGTCGGACACCAAGGAGGACATGATGGAGATCTTCCACACCGACGCTAGTGGTGCCGCGCGGGAGCTCAAGAAGCTCATGGGACGCCGGAACTACGTCGCTGTCGTGTCCTATGACCAAGACGCTCTGGCAGCGCAGAGCCAGGCAGCCTTCAGCCCCAACCCAAGCCTCAATGGCTCACAGCACGGACAGGGTCTGTCCAAGGTCAGCCTGGCTGTCGATTTCGTGGTGCAGGGTGACGGGGCCTTCACAGCGCCGACCAAATATGGCCCCGTCATCATCCCTCATTTGGAGTATGGACGATGAGGGCACTAGAGGAGTTGGATATTGATCTCGAGGAGGATGGAGTTGGTAACAGGTTCCGGCCATTTGATGTTGCACATGTAGCGGCTTATATGACTTGATGAAGATGTGTTTATACATTTGGATATACCTTGATGTTGAATACCTACCTATGGACATGACAATATCCCCGATCACAAGGCAATTGATAGATTAAAAGCAGTTGTTGATGAATATATGCGCAAAGTTTGTATTTTCTTGGTCTCATGTCCATTGTACGTGTATGTGTGCTTTTGTTGCTTCTTATTCCAACACCAGCATATGTATCTAGAGATCAAAGAGCTCCTTGAGGATGCGGATGGTGTCCTCGGGGCCGGTGACAGAGTGTCCGACGGTGCGGGAGTCGGTGTAGATCTCGTAGTCGTTGCCGCCCTCAAAGGTCTTGTCGCCGAAGAAGTGGATGGTGTTGTAGGTGATGCCATCGGGCTTTTTGGCCTCGTTCTCGAGGTGCCTGAGGCAGTAGGTCTTATCCCAGCCAGTGGGGAAGACGTCGAAGGAGATCTGGCCTCCAATGGAGAAGCTGCGCGGTGCATGTTAGCTATTGAGAGGTCTTGTCATGATGGGTTGGGAGTAGCATACGTGAGACCGAGGTGGCCGAAGCGCTCCTTCAGAGCCTCGACAAACTTTTGGCGGACCTTGGCGTCCTTGTCAAACTTCTCAAAGTCGTTGCGCTCCTGGGTGCTGGCGTTGCGGCCGATGGGGCTGATATTGATCATGCCGTTACGGAACTCGATAAAGGTACCGCGCTTGACGGGGATGTCGAGGTCGGCGATGTAGTGGAGGCAGAAGTTGGCGAGCTCCTTGTACTGGTCCTCGCCGATCCACTTGATGAACGTGTTGGACTCGAGAGGCTCGCCGAGCTTGTAGGCAGTGAGGCCGTTCTCGGAGAAGCAAAAGTCGAAGAGGGCGGTGACGGGCTGGCCAGCGGGCTTGCCCAGCTGCTCCTGCTGCTTGGCAAAGTCGGAGCCGCCGACGTAGCCGATGGAGCACTTGGCCCGGAGGGCCTCGAGGATCTGGAGGACCTCGGGAGAAGCGTCCTACGCGACTGTTAGCGACGAAGGAGGGCGGTGGAGGGACGAGGA
>SSHR01000168.1:20299-108531 GCA_006518225.1 Fusarium neocosmosporiellum | reverse complement strand
GGTACGATTATCAATACTCAAATAAATATCTAGGTGGGGCCGGCGGTTGGTTGGCGGCGCTTAGTCCCCAGCAGCACTTGAAAATTGACCTCTAAAAGCGGCAACCCAAACTTCCTGAAATGCAGTTGAAACTTCTAAAAACGGATGTCAATTTGCGGTCAACCCACGCTTTAATTGTAATATTATACGCACTTGTAGCCTTGGATGACCAAGTCTGTATCTCGTCTTTAAATTCCAATTACTATAATTAAGATTGGGATATGCTGCTATGAAGTGTTGATATTGTGTTCTTTGTTATAGTTGAAGCCTGGCCCTTGATGGGATAACTGCGCCGATAGATAGCAACCTCATCCCGAACTTCGACAACATCACTCGGTGGTTTGATGGCGTCAAGTCACAGGTTCTGAAGATCATCTAAGCATATATTACTTTAATATCTTGCTCTGTGAATTAACAACGTTCTATCGATGAAACTGGCCGCTGTCACGGCTTGTGGCTGAGGGTTGATCTCGGATCGACGAGGCTTGAGCAAGTGTTTCAGGAGCTTATTGTTATTATGGTGGAAGGGATGGACTACATGGCTGCTCAAAGGGCTTGGTAAAGCCCATCTATTGTGTCCAATTTCTCCAGTCAGAGGCCAATGACTTGGTTGTGAGATTTCCATGACCAGTCCGAGGCAATGAGTTGGAAGCAAGCTTGATAGCCGAATCGCCATATTTGGTTAAGTTTAGCTTGTTGAGGGGACTGGGAGGCCCCCGGTTGCCTCTAGAGCAACATTCCCACCCGACTCCGGCATTAGTGACATGTCCTCGGTCTCCGAAACCGCCTCAAACCCGGCATCGCTTACGAGTCGTTCAGGGATTCAGGTGAAGGAAGAGTGGCCAGAATCGAGGCGCCGACCACGCTGACGTTAAGGTACTCAGGGTCAACGCTCCAGTGCAAGAGATCAAAGTAGTTATAGGGATCAAAGCTTCTACCATGAAAAGATACTAAATACTACCCTCAGATAGCTCAGTCTAATAAAGCAGAGCTTTTATACCCGTTCCATTTATATTATGCTTCAGAGCCATTTATTATCTCAAGTCTAATAGTCCATTGCTCTTCTTTCCCAGCCAAAAGTCACCATCAGGGCAATAATAACTCGATTAACAACTCGTACCGCGCTGCCTAATAGAATACGAACATAAGCTCCCAGCTCCCATCGCAAGGAATACTATTCCCCAGATTTACCAAATTATACTCAACATATAGACTAAAATTATATAGTAGGATAGATACCACAATGCAATCTAGATCGGCCCAGAGGTTATTTCCCGGCGAAAGCTAAAAAGGGCGTTTCTCTATTACAGTTACCGCCTTATCCACCATAAGTATGCCAGACGAGAGAACGTCCCTATTCACGCGGTTAATAACTCTCAACTGGCTAGATAGACCTTGGTACAGGTAGCAGGGGGATTAAATGTTAAACTTGGTACTTCGCTTTGCCACATAAGAGCCACAGAAAACGAGGTATCTTCCCTACTAACCTCCTAGCAAAGATACCTCCCATCGCTCTCATGGGCTGCCCGCTATGGCGAGCTCCCAGCCAATTATCGTGGCGAGATACAAACAAAGGGCCCACAATTCAACATTTAATCCACCTGCAACCTGTAGGCGCTTATCCGCTCTAAGAGCCAATTAGAGAGCAGAGGCCCCGCAGAATCCGGAGTCGGATTAACTGGAAACAGTTGGTTGGAATAGTGGATCAGGTTCGATCCAGGCAAGGCCAGTAAAGGGGTCAACCGAACGCGACTTTCTTTTCTCCCATCTCTTTCTGTCTCAGCAGCATCACATCCATAATAGCGGATCAGCCGCAATAAAAGGTCATCAAGGACAACCCCACCAGAAATAGTCTTGGTGCCTTCTGTGCTTCTTTCGAATTGATACGGAAAGCGAGAGATGAGCCATCACGTGGCACTACATCGCGACTGAACGGACAAACACCAACATCTCAATCAGCACCTTTCGATCTTGTTCGCTCGCTGCATGCCGTCCCTCCGGGCACACGGTGAATAGATCAGGGTTCTTCCTTTAGCGTCTTCTCGAAGACCAGAATTCATTTCTTCATTCTTGAATTGAACGTTGGAGCCTTGATATTTGCAATGCTCAGAGACGCAAGACGCCCAGATGCAGGACCCGAAAGCCTGGCCATCAACAACACTCCCCTCAGACGCTTCCTGACTCTTCTTGGCCTCATGACTACAGCACGACTCTGTCGTCACCGAGGCGCTTGCGTTCGTATCTCGAAACACTTGATTGTCAAATCGGATAGCTTTGTCAACTTGACAGAAGCAGCAACCATGAAATTTGTTGCCAGCAACACTTCCATCCCTGTACCGAAAGTCTGGTGCTCGTTTGTACGCAATGGTCGCACATACATCGTCATGGAGAGGATACAAGGCGACTGCATTTCCAGTGGCTGGGATAATCGGTCTAAAGAATCGAAGGACAAGCTCTTGGCCCAGCTAAAGCCTATGATCAAAGAACTTCGCTCGCTACAGCCGCTTCCTGGCACAGGGGTTGAAAGTTGTACTGGCGGGTCATTATTCGATAGCCGTATGCCTCGTTCGGATCGTCGCTTTGGCCCTTTCAAAACCATACAAGAATTCCACTTGTGGTTAAGGGATAACTTCCGGCCCTTGGAAGTTGAAAAGCCTCAGGAGGTGACTGACGAAGATTGGAAGGACGCCAAAGACATGGCCGCCAGGCAGGATGGGCCTTGGCCTCGGCCAGTTTTCACGCATGGCGATGTGAACCCGTCCAACATACTTGTCCGAGGGGATAATATTGTTGGTATCATTGATTGGGAATTTTCAGGTTGGTATCCACACTATTGGGAATATACATCTGCCTGGTGCACCCAGATCATGGGGACGGAGTGGCAGGATCTACTTAGCAGCTTCTTGGAGCCGTTTCCTGAGGAGTTGAAAATGGAGAGAATCAGGCAGAAATGGTGGGGAGAGGTTTGAACAGGTCAAAAGTATCTAATTCCATCTTGTTTCTAATGGCCCGCTTGTTGGTCGATGTCAGGCTAAGCGCCTATGCTGTTCGCGAAACGACGAGTAATTGGTAGTGCGAGTTTCAGGATCATGACCAATAAAGTGCTAAGCGCCCTGGCTATTGACCACAAACGGGTCCCTAATCAACCTACATTGCATCGCATTTATCTATTGGTTTAAACATGGTCTCAATATATGGCGTGGTTGTTATCGATATGCAAAGATTGTCAGCCGGTTTGTAGCCCCGGCGGTTCCAGCATGATTTGAGTGGCCCCCAAAGGTCTCACAGGCGACGCCACTTTCGTTTCTCCTGTGTGAACGCATGTCAGTAAATTCGTTCATAAAACGATCTACCTCTCTCTTCGAGACGTGTCTGTCCGTTTACAAATGCACCAGAACTTATGCAACTTGAGTGATTGCAGGACAGCTGGTATCATTCAGCCGCACCTCCTCGTAACCGCATCTTCGAGAGCAGAAGTGATGGTATCCAACAAGAAACGTCTTTACATCGCCCTCTATCCTAGTGGTGTCATGAACAATGAAGAACGCAGGTGAAGTAACCCCAGTGGCCGCCCCTCGAACTTTGAGTTCTCAGATTTGGACCCGAAGTCTTACACTTCAGCCCGAACAGATACCATTGGGGTTTCCTAATTGGACCGAAGGTCGAAGATCAAGGCGTTACCCATGGCATGCGCTACCATGTCAAGAACCCCATTTCTCAAGGCTGGGTGTGCGAGGAATTGGAGCTTCGCAATGTGCGCACCACGGGTAACCTACTCGTTCGCATCCTCATCGCCAAGGTTACAGACGAAGAACGTCTTGCGAATATCCGGAGTTGTTCCTATTGTGCGAGATGACCCAAACTGGAGATGTCGCAGCTGGGTTGAGAACGCGTTGGCAGCGATAAAGGAGGATGGTAGGGCTGTGGGCAGGGCAGTGTTGGATTGGGGGAATATTGAAAATGTCGCGAGGCGGTATGCGGGTGAGAAGACGAAGGCCGGCCGCTTTAAGGACGTTGCATTGGCTCAGATGCCAAAACCGACGTGGGATATGTTGGAGACCAGAGAGATTATACCTTAGCGCGTGTAATGTGACGACTAGGGAACGAGCATTAAGGGGGCTACGTCGCTGATATTTGTCTATTATCAGCAGAGGCTGTCGGTTAGGTCTGTGGCTGGTGCAAGTCTTATTAGGTTAAGTATGTGCGCGGAAATGCTCCTATAGAGTCATTTAACGGCAAACAGCAACATAATCTCCCCTCCAACATGAGATGTGATGTTCATCCAGGGTATTTGGTGAATTGAACCATCGTGCGTCATATACAACATTGTTCACGAACAAAATACTTGGCTTGCTTCGAAATGAGTGACTGAGTCGTTTCGGACGCCACGTCATTGTTCCTTTGTCCGGCGCGTTCAAAGGCTGCACACTCACTAACGCTCATCTCGTAATACTTTTCTCACATTGATCAGTTCTTATCTAAAAGTGATTGGACTGTTCGAGTAGTCAGTGATCTAATAGCCCATCACCGAACATGCCAATCATTACGATTAATCGAGGAGAGGAGCCGCGTTGTCAACCGATCCCTGACAACCTTTTCTTCTATAAAAGCCCAGACTCCTCATACCATCTTGGCTTTCTCACAAATTACTCCTAACCTTTGGAAACACTAACAACCAGTCACTTTGGAACCTCTTTTGCTCTTGAACCAGGGTTGTTAATACACAGCCATCATGGCAACCCACAGGCCTCGTTTCGTTTTCGACCGACCACCAGATGCAGATATTCTTGGCCAACGCTTCGACCGGAAGCTATCCCTCAGGTGGCAGTTTGTACAAGCGCAAGCAGACAAGTCTCTCCCCTTTGTCCTGTTGCCACGACTGAGCCGTCCGCCACAGCATCCGGAGCAAGCGCCTACTGAAGAGCCGACTGATGGAATTTATGTAATCGCGGACGAACTTAAATCTTTGTACAAGGACAGAAGGCTCGCGCTCAACGGCCGTACCTCTTGTCAGGAACAACTCGCCGAAACCCTTGGTAGAACGTGGTATTTCATTCAGAGTGGCACCCTCACCAACTTCCCTTCCAACTTCCGCTGTCGGCACAAAGAGAAACCTGACACGGTTCCCAGTCTCATGACCCAGGAGGATCATAGAACTATGTCAATTAACGAGATGGGGAGATTGGAAGGGCTGATCACTATGAATCGCTATGACTGGTTCTATCATTGGGAAAAGCAAGCTCGAGACGGGATAAAGCTCGCCGAGGACAGCATCAGCAAGCTTGAGGCGGGCATGACCCGTCAGCACAACGCCGTGTCAAAGGAGTATGAGGCCTGGCTTGAGAAGAACGGCGACAACCCCATTATGTTGAATGCTCCTTTTGAGGGAACCCCAGACGTCGACACTGACTCGGCCTGGCATGCCTGGTTTAGACTCGAAGAACGGCTGTTGAGCGCTCGTCGAGCCCTGGAGATGGAGAAACGCGCCCAGGGCTGGGTGTTCCGTGACATGCTGGCAGCCATGACCAACGGGCTCATTGACAGAGGCGAAATGGATAAAAAGGGTCCCCTTACAATTGGAAAGAAGTAGGTGATTGTATCATCATGGACAACTAGACATTGAGTTGGTGAGTTCTACCATGTGAGTCAAGAATAGAGGTTACGCAGGATAGATTTGTTTTAATCATCAGTTATTTCTTTCATGTTCCTCTTCTCCAGTGAACCGATGCTGCTGTCTACTGTCAATGATCGTGAGCCTCACACCACGAGCTACGGTAAAGTCCTGCCTAGCCAGGTGGGATCTTAGTACACAACCCTCGACTAATGGGCCGACCCATCTAGGTCGCTCCTAACTGCAGTGCAACACATCCGGGGTGCTTGATCTTTTGTGTATTCACGCCTGCAAGCCAGTTTAGTCGGCCTCAATTTTGGAACAATTCTTAGCTTCTCTAGAAGCCTTGGCGAATGGGATCCGTGTTAGTAACTGAGCATCTCTGCTTGGATTTAAATTGCAGTGAAGCAAATGTCGACAGCCCCAGCATCCTATTTTATGGCTCTCGGTTTCGATATGCAAGTAGGTACTCTGGATGGTTTTTTAATATCCTGGTAACTGCACTCTTCACAATAATAGAGACCACGTAAGACAGGTATATTTATTTTATTTTCCCTTATTTCTTCTTCTTCTTCATGCCTTTGCTCCAGTGAAACGATGTTGTCGTTTCTGCCAGATGGCCATGGCCCTGCATCCCTACTCGGTAGCCTGATGGTTGATGTCAGCAGGATTGCAAATCAGGATAATCAAATCTTAACGTAAAAACATCAGCAAATGAGCTCCGCGTGCATCCATAACTCAGCATTTCCACTGGAGTTAAAATCACAGTAAAAACGAAAGAGGAAATTCATACAAGACCAGTCGGTATACAAATAAGATCTCATTACTCAGCCCATAACCGCAATTACGCCGAAGGCCCTCATTGCGCTGAATTGTAGGCCTTGATTGCCCCCAGCAGGACAAACCTGCAGCCTCTGAAGAGAGAACGAAAGAGGAAACATCGTTCGCTATTGTATGAACAGTAGTTGAGTTGGTGAGACAAATGTCCCGACACCTTTGTCGTAAGTGGCGTCTGCCCGGCTGATATGGCTCCCGGTTTCGAGTTGCAAGTGATGGTTTCTCGACGCGGCACAGCATGACCACGTCGACCACAACATATACGAAGAGAATTTACGCCCCACGCCTTATGTACCGACCCGTCCGCCTTTCGGAAATGGATTGTTTGTCCCCGCAGTGCTCGGGTGTTTAAGGACGGAGCAATGGAATAACGCCCTGCGAGATCGGCCATTCGCACGCCTTGCCTAATGTGGGCTCTGACATCCATCCAAGTCGGACAAAAAGCTTGGGGCGACAGCTGCAACGCGATATGAAGCTCCATCCCCAAGGATTTCCCGGCGAATCTTGGCTGACTAGTGGTATCAACATGTCTGCCTGCTGACTGCATCTCTCACGTACAAACATGATGCTACTTGTCGTTCAGTACTCATCCTTTGAGTAGCCGTCGCGCTGAAGATTTGAATACAAAAGACGGTCTAACACTCCTCTTTCGGGCCCGAGTGGGATGAATACAGAGAGAAACCAAATATCACAAATCGGGCCGAAGGTCACGACAAATGCACATGTGGTGACCTCGTATTCTTCTACACTATAAGATCTATACCGCGTTCTTCCTTGTCTCTCAACTCCATTACAGCCAAGTTTTCATCATCTTTACTTCCCAAACACTCAGAAACATGTCCACGAAACAGACCTTCGACCGCTTCGTCGAGTTCATCGACTCCGGAGACCGCACCCTCGGCGAAGAAATCATCGACGAATCCGCCGAATTCCATGTCCCGTTCGAGAGCCAACCACTGAAAGGCCTCGATGGGTATATGGAGATTCTGGTCATGATGCGAGGTGCCTTTCCCGACATTCAGTGGACAGCGGAGGAGACGGTCTACGAAGGGAATAAGGTGGTGGCGAGATTCACGACGCGTGGGACACACCATGGTCCTTTCCTTGGCCCATCTGCTTCTTGAAAGGCGATTCATATGACGGCTATGAATCTGTACAAGATTGTTGATGGGAAAATTGTCCAAGAACACGGCTTGCCTGATATGTTTGGGTTGATGGTGCAGATCGTAGCAGTCAAGATCCCCCTGCCATGAAAAATCCCATAAGAACAGTCGTCTTTTACCTCATCATCGTCGATCTTATTACTACACTCTGGCTTGAGTACTGTTCAATCTTTGGACTCGACCCTACACTTCTTCACTTCATAACAATTCTCGTATAACAACACCTAAAAAGATCGAATTGTCCTCACAATGTCAAGAGCCTCCAAGTACTTATCCAAACTGCAATATTAAGTTGATCCTCATCTTGGGCGGCACCTCTGGCATCGGTCTCGCAGTGGCTGAAGCTTGCCTCGAATACAGCGCCAGTGTCGTAATCGCCGGCCGCAGCCAGTCCAAGCTCGACGATGCCATCGGCCGCCTTGTATCAACATACCTAGAGGCTAAAGATCGCGTCCGCGGACATGTTGTTGATCTTAAAAACGAGATCGAGGAGTGGTCAGGAGAAGCTTGATCACATTGTGAGCACTGCTGGTGAAGGACCAACTGGTGTGTCCTTGGAAAATGCGTCTGAGGAAAACATCATTGATGGCAGCAAGATGAGGATCGCTGGGACATTGCTTCTCTGCAAGATAGCACAGGGCTACATGCACAAGGCGTACACTTCGTCCATCACTTTCACCAGTGGCGCCGCCTACTACCGGCCCATGGAGGGCTACAGCGTAACAGCAGCTACGGCAGGGGGCATGGGCCCAATGGCCCTGGGGCTTGCCGTGGATTTGAAGCCCATCAGGGTGAATATGGTATCGCCCGGAGCAGTGCGGACCGAGCTATTCCAAGATTTGTGCGGAAGCGCAGGGGGAGAAGAGCTTGAAGACGTCTTTCGGAAGCAGACATTGCTTGATCGGATTGAAAGCCCGGAGGATGTTGCTGAGATGTTATTAGGGATCATGAAATTACAGGGACGGCTGTGCATGTCGAGGGTGGCTACTTGTTGAAGTGAGAGGACTCTCGCGTCTAAAACAGCGGCCACAAGTTCATAACTCAGGATCAGAGACGAGGGAAAGCTCATCAACTTCCCTCTGGACCCAATGGCATGGATCTGCTGTAGCACGCTGTATTTCGATTCAGCAGTACAGAACTGTGACTGCTGCTATATCTTGATGCCATTATCTTTCCATGGGAGGCCCAGTCCGAGCGGGCTTGCGGAGGCGGAATCTACTCCGTAATTAGGCTCCAGGGACCAGAGTGGACTGATATCGAAAGGTTTCCCTGGCCAATTACAGGCCGTAACTCCTCAGCCTGGTTTACAACAATAAAGCCTCAACCGCATTGACTTGGCAGAATGAAACCAGGGTCCAGGGACCTCTACGTGGACTTATATCCGAAGGCTTTCCTGACCAATCACGGAGCGTAGCTGCTCAGCCTGATTCTCAACAATAAAGCATCACCCACATTAACCCGTCCATGAAGAGGCGTGACACCTCGCTAATCCAGGAATAAGCCCTACGAGCCTGCCAAGATGATCCAGAAAGTTTTAGCCCCCCCTTGTCGGGTGACACAACCGTTATAAGGCTTTCATGCGTGGGATCTTCACCTCGGTTATGTACCGGGTTGGAGTCGTTACGACGCGTTTTCCTCCCGATAGATGTTATTGGTTAGTTGAAGACGGTGGCTTGAAAGCTGAAAGCCGCCTACGGACAAGTTGCTCTTTCGGGTTAAGTCGACAAGGCGTGACAACAATTGGTTGCATGTATCGACGCATTAGCTTTGTTCTCGGGAAACAAGGCTGGCAACATATACTGCTTTGCCCGCGCTTCTTGAGCCCTGTCTTATTCCTTATCTCTGCCTCCATTTGCACTGCGTGTATTATCTTCGTCCTCAATGCAGCCCCACGCCAAAGATGTCGGCATCGCATGGAAGCCATCCTGGAAACATGCCCAGTGGATCGCATTTGCCAGCATACTCGGCTTCGTGGTATGCTGCGTAGGACTGGCCGCCATCCTATTCACATCACATCCTATTCACATCACATCCTATTCACATCACATCCTATTCACATCACATCCTATTCACATCAGACGGCCAAGACGTCACGGCCTGGCCCTATCAGTCTCGAACCATTCCAGTATCCGTCCTCCTATCGCTTGTGGTTAGCCTCGCCAACCTTTGCCTCGCTGTTGCACTACATACCGGCTATGAGAACTCATGGTGGACGCAAGCGCTAGGGGGGCTGAGCTCCGCAAGCTTCAGTTCGACCTGGACGTTCAGCGCCGCATCTCTGCTCTTTTCGGCCAGAACCTCACCATTGACAAATTCGCCATTGCCGCAGTTGTTTCGCTCGCAGTCAGCATTCTCGATGGACCACTGATTCAGAGAGCCTCTTCTGTTTCGATAAAAGAATTCGGACCCTCGTCTATTGGTGCCAACGTCGACGTCTCAAATGCCTCGTTCCCGGCCAACTTTAGCACTGTTTCCGGCGGCATCTCCGGTTCTTACCTTTTCACACCGCTCTTCAGCAACGTCAGCCGCGCGTATGCCAATCGAGACGACATTATGCTGCCCATAGAGGGGTGCACGACCAATACGACGTGCGTCCTTACTTTGCCAACCCCTGGCTTCGACGTGAGCTGTATCGAAGAACTCCTGCCTTACGACCTTGAAAACCTCGCCGCTGGCGGCAGTCGCAATCAAATCATGAGCCCCTCCCGCTCCGGGATGAATAATCAGGCCACCGCTTTCAATGTCTCGGTCAGGGGCGTAGGAGACTACAGCACGATCAACACAACGGCCATGTACAAACCCAAGGCCACACGTGCCGGGGATCTGATTCAACGGGAATGTGTGCTGCGCCTAGCTACAGTCGGATATCACATTACCGTCAGCGATGGTGTTGTTTCGTTGAAGAGCTGGCAGTTAGGCCAGAACGACACTATCGAACTCACCCAATCTTTATCCGGCAGCGACTCGATCTACCAGACTGGGAATTTTGATAACGTCCAGACCATGCTCGGAGGCTTCTTCTACGTCTTGGATTCCCTCTATACATCATACGCCGTGCTTCGCCAGGGGGGGAAGACAAACTTACCTCTTCTCCTCAACGCGACTGGACAAGCCGCCAGTAACTACCTGAACTCGGATGGATCGACCTACAACAACTGGACCATGACGTGGGAAGACCCCACCGCCGACATTGTCAACACGGCTCGTGAGCTGATGCTGCGCAGCGCCACCGCGTACTCCGACTTCAACCGCACGGCTGCGGTGCCGCAGGAGCTCATGGTGCAGCGGACCGAGGTATTGAGCGCCTACAAGAGCGACTACATGTATCTGGCTATCACACTGGCCTGCATGGTTCTATAGGCGTTGATCATTGCTTTTCTTCTGTTTGGGTGGCATCGTCTCGGCCGTGAAGTATCGCTGGACGCTTTCGAGGTCGCGAGAGCCCTCGGAGCACCGCCGCTACAAGGCGGCAGCTCGAATAGTGACATTTACAAGGCGCTGTCGCCGTTACGGCGCCACAAGCTCCGATATGGCGAGATCTTGCCTGTGGTAGACAAGACTCAGACCAGTAGCTATGGTAAAGTTGGCTCGCAAGAAGGGGTGCAGTTGATTGGGTCGGAGACTGGGTATGAGTTACAGTCCCAAAGCGGAGAGAGACCTAAGCTAGGCCTTGGCCTGGAAGAGCATATCGGAGATTTGAGGTCTGATGTCTTGTACTAATGAGCTAAAGCATCGTGCATGGTGAGAGCAGTTGAACTGTGTCTTTTGCTGTTATGGCTGACGGCCTCTTTTGGAGACGTCATTGACGAGGGGAAAGATTAGTGAGAACACTCGAACTGCGGAAAGTTGGATAGACTCGTGGCCGGTACTGGTGATGGAGTTAAGATCTTTAAGTCCGGGATAGATAATTGCCTTTATCAAGTTAGCTGCATTAATATCATTCATGCCAAAAGCGCTCCTACCCATAATTGGACCTGCCCGAGCGATGTGGGATGTGGGATGTGGGATATTTTCATCTGCCGCCCGAGTCGGAACCAACCTAACCAGGGTCAAGACCTTGCTCGGAGGTTTAAACTTTGGCAATGCGCCTTATGGTAATTACCATGGTGACGTGGTCATACGAGGGGAGGGAGAGCCTACCGCTGCATGGCCAAGATCATGTCAACTTCGAGAGCGACTTGCGCCGACAGGTGACGCCAGCAAACGCGTCCGAAAAAGGATGTCAATTCTCGATGCTCGCTCTTTCATACTTAGCATCAGCAGAGTTAACTCCGAAAGTTCCGTGCCAATGGAAAAGAGGAGCAGTATATATGCTGCGACCAACAGCCAGTTCTCCAAGTCCTTCCACAGCCTGTTCCTAAATGTCTTTCATGGAACTACACTTTTAAGACAACATCGACCAAGTCCTCAAGTTTACAAAACTCACGGCATGCACCTTTTCACCGCCCTGATGGGCCTTATTGCCTTGGCTCGAGCCTCCCAGGATAAGCCAAAGTCCTACGAGTACATTGTCGTAGGATCTGGCCCCGGCGGTGGCCCTCTTGCGGCCAACCTTGCCAGGAGCGGTCATACAGTCCTCCTCATCGATGCTGGAGACGACCAATTTGGCAACGAGAACTCACACATGGTGTATAACAACACGCCTGCCATCAACGACCCCCTCACCAGGTGGGACTTTTTCGTCTCTCGGGATACACCCGGGATCAACGCTCAGTACGAGTTCACAACCTGGCGACAGACCAACGGCGAGTTTTACGTGGGCTTGAATCCACCAGAGGGTGCAGAGCGTCTGGGCATCTACTACCCTCGCGCTGGGGCCATTGGAGGTTGTGCCATGCACAATGCTGCCTCTCTTGCGCTGCCCGCTGATGCAGATTGGAGAGACATTGTTGCCATCACTGGCGATGAAGACTGGTCTGTTGAAAACATGCGGAAGCACTTTGTTCGGCTCGAAAGATGCAACTATCTCCGCAACGGAAGCGACCCATCCCACGGATTCACTGGTTATCTCGACACTTCTCAAGCACATCACGACTGGGCCCTCAACCGATCGGACCTCACAACTCTTGCTTCCTACTTTTCTAATTCCTTGGGAGGACTTGAGACGGGCAAGTCACTGTACGAGTTGCTGGGCCGAGATATAAATGCCAACGATCCAAACAGAGACGAGTTTGTCGGTGTCATCACCCCGCATACTCATTCCAGAAACGGCGTGCGGTCCAGCCCATTGAACTACATCCGAGACACTCTGGCAGATGCTGGGCGGTATCCCCTCACCGTTCAGACACATACCCTTGTCACCAAAGTCCTCTTCCCAGATGCCCATGTCAAGAACAAGGAGCCAAAGGCCATCGGTGTCGAGTATCTACAAGGTCAGAGTCTCTACGCAGCCGACCCACGCCACAAGCCGCAGTCAAAGGGCGTAAAAGGTCAAGCCTTTGCCACTCGGGAAGTCATCATCGCCGGAGGTGTCTTTAACTCACCCCAGATCCTCAAGCTAAGCGGCATCGGGCCAGCAGCTGAGTTAAAAAAGTTTGGCATCCCTGTCGTGAAGCATCTTCCGGGCGTTGGCACCAACATCAAGGATAACTACGAGGCAGTTCTGTACGGAACCTTTGCTAAGCCCGTCACTGGCTTCTTTGACTTCTTCTACAAGACTGCCCTGGCACTTCGTGACCGTGATCTTCAGTTCTATTGTGGAAGCATGAACTTTATCGGCTTTTGGCCCGGCATGCCAGGTTGGAACAAGAACGAGTTCGAGTGTGGTCTGATGCAGCTTCACCCACGCAACATCAACGGCACTGTGAAGCTTCGATCCGCAAACCCCAGAGACGTGCCTGATATTCACCTCAGTTTCTTCCAGGAGGGCAATGATTCTGATCTAGACTCGATGGTTGAGGGTATCAACTTTGTCAGACCCCTGTTCAACAACTTAACCGGCAACACCTTTACCGAACTCCGACCATGCGCTGTCGGCGTTGAGTGTACTAATGATTGGCAAAAGAATTACCTCCGCGCCCAAGTTCATTCTCATCACGCGATTGGAAGCTGCGCCATCGGAGCAGACAACGATCCCATGGCTGTATTGGACTCTAAGTTCCGGGTCAGGGGTGTTCGCAACCTGCGAGTTGTGGATGGGTCTGCTTTCCCTGTTCAGCCTGGCGCGGTGCCTGCGCTGTCTACGTTTATCATTGGGGAAAAGGCTTTTCAGGATATTCTTGCCAGTATTTAGGTGCTGCAAGCCTTTGATCTTAGTCAAATAGTGGTCTAGTCTCTTGGTTTCGCCAGCGGGAAGCACACACGCTTGGCCACGCGGGTATATCTCGCTGTTGCATTTCGAATGGTTCGTTTGTCCTAGCCAGTTTGGTCATTGTTGCTATTGTTGATGGGCATGCTTCCCTGCTCATTCAGTGTTTGGTCGTCTTGTCAAACGTATATGTAAACACCCTTTCTTGGGCAAAGCCGGCCCACCAACAGCACAGCGTAGCACTGATGAAATAATTCCAGTGTTTGCGCTCGTATTTCCATCTTCACGTAATCATAACCTTTATGCGTCCTCTACAATACACCCAACTTCCTTACCATCGTCGCTCGACATGTTTCTTTTGAAAGCCTCCCGTGGCACTCGTTGATCACCTTCGAGGCTTCAACCAAGACCAATCCTCACCATTCCTGAAATCCAAACATGGCACCACAAAGCCCAAAGCGCCTCTCACCATGCCGGGGCTTCACCCTCCGCCGGACGCACGGTATGAGTGGCTGTACGCCTACAAGGTGGCTAGAGAGGAAAAGCAGAAGGGGTCAACTAGGCAGGATCAAGAGAAGTTTTCGAGGCACGGTACGGTGACGGTGCTTTCATGCCACTATCTGCTGACGACTGGCCTTTTTTCATCTGTCACTGCTGGTATGGAGTTCTCATTGACAGTGACGATGAAAGCGTACCACGATTCAGCAGTTGTTGGTGAACCAACTTGCTTCTCTGGCTTGAATTGGAGGGGTCGAACTCGGGTGTGGGGCCGGTGTCGTTGGTTGATCAGATGTTTCCTGGAGAAAGGACGGTATGGCAATTTCTCTGGTGCCAGGATCGAGGCGAAGAGTTGATGTGCCTCTGAGGGATATTCTACACATGGAATGGCTGGCCGGGGAGTATTCATTCTGAGCTGGGGATCAAGGTAGCTACAATGTTTGCTGGGCAGGTCTACAGGCAATCCATCAAAGCGTTGAGAGTCAATGGTTCCACGTGGCATATACAGGCAGCAATATCGTCACCGTTATTGTTGCCCTGGTGACAATGAAATGGATAGCAAACTTGAGCTGGGCCACAAGGCCAGGCAACCACTGAGAGTGTGAGGGTCAGGATTCAAGAGACAAAGAAAACAAAACTACCTATGGAGTGGCCGCCGATATCAACTCGAGTTACAGGCACTGGTGCAAGATATCATGTTGCCTCTGACACCTACTGAAATGCAATCATGCGAACCCAGACACCGACCAACTTGACAGAGAACCACTCATTAGTATCCAATCCTGAACTTTGCAACGTCGACAATACAAAGACAATAGAAGAATCAACTAGTATTATAGGTAATCTCCCCAACCTAAAGTCAAGCGCTTCAAGAAGCAAAAGGCGAGTATGCCTAAGCACATGTCCTCGGGCGCTCCAGAGTGGCGGTGAACGGGGCTTGAAACCTAGCGACCACAATGGTTGAGAAATCAGCACTTGAGAGAATAACTTTTGCTAGTAGTAACTTAAGGTGTCACATCCGCTCTCTAGACTTGGGAAGAATGAAATCAATCTTTTAGCTAGATAATGTTCTTGCTAGCCTCTAAAACAGATGGTTAAAGCAGTGCTGCTGGCAAACAGATAAAGCGATCGTAGACATTAACACCCCGACTCCTGCTTCACTTCTCAAACAGCTCGCAGCTTCGCCAGAACCCGATACTCAACGTAATCCTCTCCGTCAATCGTTATGACGGAACCTTGTGACGCCAGCTTCCCGAGCAAGGGACCATGTGATTTCCGCTGATACACCACGTCTCCGTTGTACGCCGCCTCCTCCCTCGGTCTTATCTGCAGAGCCATCTGATCAGGCCAGCTCTGCGTGTCCTGGGCCAACTTGTCGTGCGCCTCGCCGCCTATACTGGGCGTGGGCGTGGGCGTGGGCGTAGGCGTAGTCCTCTTCCATTTGATCTGCAAGTCGGCGCGCTCCTGCGCATCCTCGGCTCGAGAAATCTCAATATCAGCGCGATCCTTGATGCGCTGCAAAAGTCCGGGAACTCGTCTCTTGGCGGGGATGGAACGTGGTCTTTTGGAGAGGGGGTCTCTGCTGAGTGAGGAGGAGGAATCTTTGTCAGACTTGGTGCCGGTGCCGCGGGCACGCCGCCGGAGCTTGGGGCTGCTGCCGTTGACGACGGGCTGCTTGGCGAGTGCGGAATCCACGGGATGAATTTCCTCCTGGGACTTGGGGAGCACGACGATGACGGGTGATGAGGCGTCGGTGCTATCGCTGGGGTCTGACGTGGGTGCTTCTTGGCTGGTTTTTGCCAGCGAGTTGTCTATCCGACACTTGCGAGATCTCGTCAGACGCATTGTGCGAGTGTGATTGATTGTGTCTTGGGTGATGTCAAGTTGTCCTAGGCGGGAGTCAGTAAAGATCATGACATGGAGAGTGGCAGCATCTGATGCGTGATCAATTGCCTCTGCCGTGTGTGTGATGATGACAAGACGGTCGGAAGCCCGGCATGTGATGAAAAGCATCAGAAGAGATTGTTATCATGCCCAAGGCAGAGCCAAACAAAACAAAACATGTGTTTGCAATGCGCAGTCGCTGCCTTGAGAGGGGGATATTTGGCTTCATCAACGCGTCGTCACTCAAACGTTCATGTCCGTCCCAGCAACGAAGAACGCATCAGGGGACCGAGTCAAGGGGCAAGACGAGACACGTACCGGCAGAGTCTGGTAATGCTCGTAGCAAGAAGTGACGAGTGCGTCTACGGCAGACAAAAGGACACGAAAGATAACGTCAGTCAAAAACCTTGAAGCCTCAATTTCTTGACTTTCAGTTGTCTTTTGGGAAGGGAAGCACAGAAAGACAAGGCAAGCCAGGTGCCAAAAAGTGGATCATAATTATTCCGTACATGCCCGGTGGCGAGCGAGACGAGACGATATTAGCCGGCTCTCGGCGGACGGATGCAACCAGGAAAAAAAAAGAGTCGTATATTGCGCGTTAGTCATTATATCACATAAGCTGCAATTTACTGTCTCTTGTCTGTTGTGTAGAGTGTTCCATCCTTAAGGGACATCAAGAAGGCATTCGGAATCACGGGCGCTGTACATCTACTCAACCTTGGTCAAAACAAACGACCTTCTCAACTAGGACTCTCACATTACTAGGTAGTCAAGATTGACGGTGAATATGATGTGATGTGACAATTCAGCTCAGAGACCGCTCTGCCACGCCCCAAAGAGGGGCCTGCGCAGCCCCTGCAAGGTAGGTCTGCCAAGCGTCAAAGCGAAAGGACGAGAGCCAGCCACGATGCTCGTATTGCTGACCAGTCCCGAGCAGTGCGACCGGCGAACGAATACCCAAGTTACTCTTCCTACAAACAAATGTAGCCCGACGCCTTTAATCTAGCAAAATGGAAACCATGATAGTCCCCCTTGGAGACTGTCTCGGCTTCTTCGCCAGGCTTCTCGCTAGTCTCCTTTAGCGAAACTCGGCTTGGGAACCCGGCACCAAGCCTCCCAATCTCTTGTCTAATCTCTCTCAGCTTCACTACGGAATGTTTGATACGCCTCGCCACCCCCTCCGCAATCAGCCGTGCGACACTGCAGGTCATTGAGACGTCGTTACAGGTATTACAGCGTCGTCATTTGTGATTTCTCAGATTCCGGAAATTACTATACATCTCTGCCAGAAGACTGATGCCCCGCTCAACCGTGGAATAGCAAGATCCAAGAGTCACTGCCAGACAGACATCTTATCAGTTCGGCTGAATGAGGTATCGCCAATGATGAAGCCCCGGAACAACCGGCTGGGGTCGGAGTAGCAGAAGCCAAAATAATCACTAACCAGTACCCAGATGCATGTTCAGAGACACCATCACCTCAGTCACCGACTCAGTTCGCAATTTTTTATGAATGGCAGCGCAGGCGATTCCCAACATCGAGAAGGTGGTATTGAAGGGACAAACGGCTATCTAGCACCGTCCAACGATTGTTTGTCCGGTAACTTGGACAAAGGACAAGATACATAAGACTCATATTACGTCGCGCCTTTACAGGAGCTAGGCACCCCCAAATATGCCGCCTTTGTCTACAAGCTGGTGACTTGTGTTGCTAGTGACTTGCAGAGGCTACTCAACGGCATTGAACAGCTGGCTCCGACAGTTTTGACCAGAAGTGACAACAAGCGTCAGACTGATATCGGTCTGCAATTCACCTTGATGGATTCCCTCGTCCTTAACAATTCGGCTTCAGCTGTCTTTGTATCTGAAGAACTCTTTTTCTTTAGCAAACATTTCCCACTTCCGACGCATATCTTTAGCAAATTTTGCGAAACTCGTTGCAGAGAGCAACCAAGTGAGACGATCCACCACACCTCACAAGCGTATAATAAATAAAGCAGGAACTTGTCAAAGCAAGCGATGGTTTCGGCATTGTGTCCGAGTCATGCTGCTCCGGATGTCGACGTAATAGGTGGATCCCAATGCAGCCGTTTGTAAAGATTTGGTGGCAACATGAGTGATGTGTTTTCCCGATATTAACCGCCCAACACATTTGCTTCCATGGTTTGACCAAGGATTCTCTTTTCTTTGTGTGTCAAATGTCAGTCCGTGTCGACTAAAAGTTGATGTCAAGGTTCTCTAATGTAACCGATCTTTCCAGAACCACAAGCAACTTGGAGAACACTGTCATGCATAAGGGATTGATGATGCGGTAGTGAAGTAACCGAGCACTATGCTTCAATATAAATAGTGCGTCTGGAAGTGCGAGGACTGCTTAAAATCCAAGACGGATGATGATACTATAATCCGTCGCTCCCTTCTTAATTGGATGATCAACTAGGAGCCATGGAGCACCACCATCCAACATGAAGGCAAAAGGGTATATTGCTGTTACCGGCAGGACCGATAGTGACTTTTGGTAGAAAAAGCCGAGAGACGAGGGCAGAGCTAGGATGACTATGTCACATTTTGGGGTCATATCCTAGACAACGTGACTTTCCTTTCTTTCTCCTGTTATCTCAGACCACATCGCCGGCCCTGTGACCCTCAGGGCCCCGGCCCCTGTGCGGCGGCGACGGACTGCCGCCTCCGGCAGCAGCCGTCTTCATCATGTATAAAGACGGGCTCTAGGCCCGTCCCTTAGCTAGAAATCAAGAGCTTTCATCATCATCATTGTGATCCTATCCTTTCAGTGTGACAGACTAGTCTGTACACAGCTGCACCCTCTACAGCACTAGGTCCCTAGAGAGATGTTTTTCCTCCCTTTCTCCTGGCAACTTCACGCTGACTCGGCCCTCGGCTTTCGTCCGCCACTTGCTTAACTGCATCATCAACCTCAAGCATTCCCAATGCCAACACTCTCATATTACCGCCTTTATTACCGTTTCGATCCAGGCCTCCAAGGCAGAGTACTGTTTGCTCGAAATCCACCAGATATGACCGTCACGACCGATATAATTCACGATCCAGTTTCGTTCTACGAATGCTGGCCAATCCCTTGTCTGCAGTTCTCTTGCTCGTTCCAGGTATTCCTCCCTTGTGCGTGGTAGTGACTCTTCGCTGTACGGATTACTTTCAAGCCATACATGGACAATCTGAATGTTCCGGAAAGGTTCCATGATCTCTAGAGCTTGATCTAAATCACCCTAAATCCCCCCTTCGTCAATGATGACATTTTGAAATGGTCGAGCTGCTGGCCATAAGATTCTTCTAGCTCGTCGACGAGACCCGTGGTGGCGTCGAACTGAAGCCAAAGAATGTCAATCTCGGGATGGAGGATCAGGTTTGAAGATGGTAAGCCAGGATGCTGCAGGCGAACATATCGGTAACGGGCCATATTATCAAGCTCGTTATAAATCGAAAGGCCGTTCTAGTCTGGTTCAAGAGGTGTGTCCTCTACTCTTAGCTCTGCGATATCTTGCTGTAGGAATGTTGATAACCGGCATGATACACGAAAGTAATATGGAACGATAAGTCCGCTTGCATGGCACTCTAAGCAATCTAGGGCTTGACAACAAGCGATCTGAACAACTCGGGGCTCCCGGTTTGCTTGTCCCAATGACAAGCGAACCCCCAGAGCTCCGCGTCCTAAACCTTCACAATCAGCAAGCTATAAACTATGTTCCATGTCACCTCACCTTCGTTCTGGTTCATGGAGACAGGTTATAATGGTAAGGCTATTAAATTGCTTCAAGGAAACCTCACACAGAAGTGCTTGGCTTTTGGACAGATGTTAATGGCTGGAGTTGGCGTACGCTACTCAGAGGCGGCATCACGCGATAGGAAGTAGAGGCAGGGCATGAAGTGCGGAATTTGGTTGTTCGGACCAAGTGCGTGACCCTTAGGGTTAGTTAGGGTTAATATGGCTCTGGTGCCAGATATGACGCATCCAATGGAAGCATTTACCTTTGGCACGTCTCGAAACTGGCATCACATCGAGCTCGGACCGAGCAAGTTCACAGACCTTCAGCCAAGTCGGAACTCAGGCCTTCTAGCACTAACTCAGCTTAGCGACAAGGGCTTAACTCTAGAAATAGATTTTAATATGCTTAAATTTTGTCTCGGAGTATTCTAGCATTCGGCTATCTATCAGACATGTCAAATCAAGTGATATCTCATTTATACCAGAAGAGCTTCAGTCTTGCTACTTTCTAGATTCGCCTACATTAGCAGGGCAGCTCGCCAAGCTCGTGAGTTGGGACGTTGGTAAACCTCCTTACAGTCTTTCATCTGATGAGAGTAATGGGCGCAAGTCCATCGTTTTTCTAATGCTGCTCTGCTACTACTCATTGCCGTCTGACTATCCCCCTCTACCAATAGGGACTCTATCCTTGTCGTCAGCTATACCTGGACAAATGGATGTGAATGGCAGCCTTGAATAAGTGCACAATCTGACACGTAATCATGTCGTCCAAAATAAAAAGACGTGGAACGATGCCTATCGTCAAATCGTCGGCAAACAGATGACAGGCCAATCCTTCTCATTACGGTATCACGAGTCAAGTCGACTTGTACAACCACGTAGTGTGGGCAGGAGCACATGATCATCATCCAAACATCACACATTTTGCCTGTGAGACGACATCTCCACTTGTCTCTGTGCATTTATCAAGTCTCGTTATTCGTGGAGAACACTTCCCGTGGTCGAGGTGTGTGATTGTGCCTTGGATCTATAACCGTGAGTAACGGACAGATTGGAGCATATATTCTCGCTGACATCGCAGCCTTTTCCATCTTCAGCTCTTGCATATTCGTGCTATCCGCCTCTGCCAAGGACGATCAAGCACAGCTACGCTAATTCACCTCGCTTCTTCAGGCGCGGCGACTCAACATGTGCACCACAACAATCACAAGATTCTACTGCATCGTATGCGGCTACCTCGTCTCTTTTGAGCAAGACGAAGACAAGTGCGAACATGTCAACAGCAAAACACCACAGAAATGCAAATTGGCCATCAAAATCAAGCAAAAGAGCGTCGACCCACAGCAATGTCACAAATGCGAAGCAAGAATACACAAGGGAAAGCAACCCGTGAAATGAAGATGAGGCCGGTCGGGGAGATACCCATACAATTATCGCTCAGATAGAGCTAGGTGAATTAATAAGTCATCCTTTCGTGCCTAAAAGCCAACGTTGGCAGCCGCTTGTTCCTGTGGGAGTAAGCCTACCCATTCTGGAGGCTGTTGTTGTCGCTTCTTCATCATGTACACTTCCTTTGCGATGTGTTTTACTTGCGAGCCCAAGTGTTGTGCCACGGACCACATCTCGGCGTACTTGACAAGGGCTCCAATGTTGAGACGGATGTTTTGACGTAGATCTTCGTCGTCTTGGGCCACAAATGCCAGGGACCACTTGCTGAGGTGGATTGTAGATGAGAGTGTCACCATGTAGGCAAAGAAGTGAGTGTGTGTGAGCAGAGAGACACGGTAGGTGACCAGCTTGCTAAGCTCCCTCGCAGCTCGGATCGTGCATAGCGTGTGTCGGTTGAAGGCATCGCCAGACACAGCGGGCGTATTTGGTGCGCAAGCCTTGATGTAGTAAGTCGAGGATGGATCCAGTTGCGAATGAGGTTGATGCAGAAGAATAGAGATGGCGTACCACATCATGAGAGCCTGGAACATCATCTCGTCTAGCTCACCATTGAAGTGAGCGTCATGTTTCGAAGCTGGTAAGCGAAGCTTCCAGTTGGCGAGGAGCTTGTCGATGTGGTCAACCTGTGTTGGCATTCTCTGGAGTGTGCCCAAAAAGCAGGCACATTGGATGCGGTAGGTGTACGACGAGAACGGCGTGCCATCGAACAAGCCAATGTTTTCCATGTCTTGCGGGTGCATAGGAGGAGGTATTTGCTAGATTTTGTGAGCATACGGTTAAGGCAGGGCTCTATGAAGCGACTTACTCCTGTGCGATACTGGTGCTCTTCGCAAGGCAGAGCAACATCCGTTGGGACATCATACAGAGCAAAGCTGTTTGTCTGATGCACACCCGACATGAGGGCATCCACCACGTAGAGTTCCCACCACGTCCTTCGCCAGCTCTCCTCAAGTATCGGCATTCCTCGTCCGTTGGCAGTTGCAAATAGATGCGTGTTCATGCCGATTTGCACAGAGATGTCCCGCGCCTCCGCCATGAGCTTTCTGACCTTTTTTCTTTGCCGGTTGCCGTCGAGTCCGATAATGAGAAGCAACCTAGCCTGCACCAAGAAGCCATCTTTGAGGGGGTTGCCGTCTATTAGGCGGAACGCGTCTTTGAACAGGCTGTGAGAGGTGTCTGGCTCGATATACAGAGAACCAATCCAGCGCATTGCTGAGAGGAGAGGTTCCAGTGAGTTATCCTGTACCAAGACGAGAAGAGGATCCTTGGGTGGTACGAAGGGATGAGCTGCATGGAAATTCTGATAGAACGAGTCGAGATACCGCTCTCTCAGAGGAAGTATCCGGGGTACCTCAAAGCCAAAGCCCACATCCAGTTCGCCTACACCGCCAAAAGGACTCTGAAACGCAAAGGCAGGCAAACCAGTTGGCGCAGTGGTTTGGGCAAACGTGGTAGTTGGGAAGCTCGTGTTGATGCCTGGATAAATTGGGTCAATCCCCGAGAACATGGAAGGGTCGAAAATGGCAGGGAATTCCAGTGAGGGTACTGGGGGAAGAGGTCCTATTGTGATTGCTGGGAGAGCAGCGATAGGCACAGGATTAGCAGTTGCTGCAAGACGGCTAGAAACTTGAGTAGCCGTGCGTTTACGGCCTTTATATCCACGACGAGACGCGACATAGACGCAGTCTAGGCTGGATGCACTGCAGCGAGAACAAGGACGCTTGCCATCACATTTGAGGTGCTTGCTGCGCTAGGAGCGAAACCCAAGTTAGCATTCAACTACTTTCAAGCATTCAACACATTATTGTCACAAGAATACACCCAGAAAGAGAAAACAAGCCTGTGGGAAAACAAAGGAACTCACGCAAGCAAGACAGGCAGCAGGGACTGAAGGGAGGTTCGCGCGAGTGATGGCCGCCGTCCTAGGCCCCGTAGACGGCAGCGTGACAGGCGCAGGGCCCTCAAAGCCAGGAGGCAGCTGCGAATTCGGAGCGGCAGAGACCAAGAGCGGGTTATCTTGACTCGAGAAGTACTCGGTGGGGGCACCGTAGACGGGCCATAGCGGGTCCATTCTGAACACCAGCCTCGCGAGAACGGCATGCACAACGTGTTTGTCGTCTCAACGAGTATGTGTGCGTGAAAATGCGAGTTTATCTCATCAATGACTGAAAGGTGACGACGGCAAGATGCGACGGAAACGCGCAACACGGGATAGAGACAATCAGATAGTCCATGTCGCACATGAAGTGGGACCCAGCCGGAAGAGAGTTCATCCGAGCCCCTGAGTTCCGGCGAGATGGTTGTCAGCAAGGGGCTGAATGGATGGAACAATGATAAGCCGAGCTCGTCTAGCAAGCGAGAGACAGAAACTGTGTCTTGACGAATGAGGACTGAGACATGTCTTGAAGGATTCAGTCTCGAACGGAGAGATTGATGGCGACATGTACTTGGTATGGTGAGGTGAGGCGGTTATAATAGAGACAACAATACTCGCGTCACTGTCAACGTGTTCTATATCATATCCAGTCCGATCGTCAATTGTTCATCAATCTTGAGCAAGACAATGGATACCAATTACGGATAATGTCTTGAGTTTAACTTTATTATCTGGGTCTCGATGCAGGGTTTCTCATGTGCCGACGAACTACTTACCCTAGAGCTTCGACAAGAAACGAGCAAATTTTGCCATAAGCGCGACAGGGCTGGCTTCTAAAGACCCTCCCTATTAAATAATTTCCTCGTAATGTTTCTGCTAGTACTGCTTGGATATGGGGGGGGGGGGAGCGTGCGGATGGAACAGGGAAGGGCATTGTTTGGCTGAGCCGCAAATCACGAACGCTGATCTGCGCGAGCTGCATCTTGACAGCGCACAATCCGCCAAATCGACAAATGGCACAAATACTAAGGAAATGAAACCATCGCTCACATAGATGTCCTTTACGATATCTTCACTTGTCAGTCAGAGAGATGAGAGGGACATGGGAACGAATCAAAATTGCAAATAGATGTGACCTAGCTCAAGAGAAAGTCATGGTTCTCGTGCGCCAGAATAGAACGCGCAGTCAAGTCTTCAGACAACTGTCGCACCAGTATCGCCCGCCAAGCACCATTGTGACATCATCACTCCAAGTATGCTTTGAGAAAGTGAAGAGCAGGAATCACAAGGAAACCCTAATGTCAATATCAGTTTCTAGCATCTACACATGACATCTGGCTTCCGTTCTACAGTCTGCCCAGCTGCCAGCTCTTCCCATCGCACTCGCTGACCCAAACATCCTGTAGGCATTTTGGAACTCGTCTTTCAACAAGCGGGTTTAGCTCAGTTGGGAGAGCGTCAGACTGAAGTCAAACTTCGATCATCCGATATCTGAAGGTCGTGTGTTCGATCCACACAAACCGCATTGTTTTCTTTTTGACCTTGGTGGCTCTATTTTTGCTAGCCTGTTCTTCATTTTCTGTGGAGAACAAACCCTTGCCTGTGGTCCTACGACCGCACAGCTTGGTGCTTGGCATCTCAACAGACCAGTAGTTCCGTTGGTTGGGTAGTTCCGTTGGTCAAAACGCCTTGTGTCTGCCTATCTTTTATTCTTTTGTTCCGGCACCTGAATGAATGTTTGTTCTCAATTGTGCACCAGCCGGCTGGTCGTCTACGTGACGGTTCTAACCTTTCGTGGGCAGTTCCACAGCCTAGAGTTCCGGTAGCGGGTTCCGTCCGTCGTCTAACCCGTGGGGGCGTTAAGCGATATGGAAGTAAATTGAGGGAAATGGAGCTGTTCCCACGTCGTTGGGCCCTTATTCTGGAGGACGGATTCAAGATAAAAAAATGGCCAAAGGAGCGTCGGTGTGCTGGACAACCACCAGCCCACCGAGACACCATCCACAGAGTCAAGGCAAAAAGACATGGAAAAAAACATACAACAGCAGGGATTCGCTGGTCGTCACCGACCCAACTACTAATCCGCCCCTTACTGGCTTGACTATGGGAGAGCGGACGGGATCCCGTATTTTCCAGTAGGTATGGTCGTATGTGCTTGGGTGAGCGAGGCTTGCGGCTCATATTTGACGAGTCTGGGTGGCAGTTGTCTCTCGACAAGTCCAGTCTAGAAACTCACCAAGTAGAAAGTGCTAAAATTAGTTTATCAGACAAGAAGTAGGCTGTGTGGTGATTCCCCAGTTCAGTGCTTGGGGGAACCGTGCCGAACCAGTCTTGGCCATCTTGAAGCACTCACGGTTGACACCAATACCAGCAGGGTCCAGGTACAAGTCGAAAGTAACCCAAGGCTCTGGTAGATACGCGATATCGGATCGAACGGCTTAGCGGTTGCTGCAAGGTGTCTGATTTAGTGCTAGCGTGACCTGCACTTGTCTTGTCAGGGTGTTACTTCTCAAGCAAACTGGGCGGAACGGCACTGGTATCACAACACCTTGCCGCATTCTCTTAGCAAGACGTGAGAGGCTGAAATCTCTTAACTTCCCGTTCGCGACTTGTACCATGGCGTTATCTGGAGTTTCCTCTTTACGTTTCCCCGAAGCTATCAAAACTGCCGCTAAGCGTCAAGGATCATAATCCGTCAGGCTGAATGAGATTCTGATCCTTGGGTTCTGTTTTTTTACCCCTCACTCCATTGCAAGCTGCGGGCTTCTCAGCCTTGAACTTCCGTTGTGGCGTTTTAGCCGAACATGTAACCTCTTGGCAAGCCCTTCAGTAGACTTGTTTCTTCTTGGTAACCACTCACGACCTGCCACGGCAAAGACGGGCAGTTTAAGATTGCAGGGGAGAGACCTGACAGCTTGAAAGGCCAAAAGGACGGCCTTGGGGTGGTAGGTTCTCACGTCAGCCTGCATTAGAGGCTGGGCACTTAGAGCCAGGTCTCTCGTCCTTGGGTAGTCGAGGCATTTTCTTTTTGTGTTCATGCGCGTTTAATGAGCATCATTGAGATTCTGGTCCATTTAACTTGCTAGTATCTAGTTGAAGCTGTCTTTGTATGGGAACTTGTCCAACTCAAAGCCTCAAAGCACCAATAATGCTCAGCAAACTCCTTCAACTTGCTAACCACCGTTCCCACGAAGCGGCGGCTGAGTCTTGGCGTTTACTCCGCCTCATCCCGATTGCAGCCTCTCTGCCAAATCAGCGTCTCTCGAGATATCCACGGCGCTTGCGAAGCGCCTCACTCGCTTAGCTCTGCCCCTACCAACAGCAATCAGCGTCAAGAACCTTCGTCGCTTGCAGTATTCTGACTGTCAAGTCCTAAAAACATGGCCCAAGCCCCAAATCCTTCGGCAGGCTCTGGTCTTGTGCTTTTTTGAATGCAGTGGTGGTTTTGGTGCGACAACGAGGCCGTGTTTTTGGCCTAGCTGAGAGAAATGTGCGGTTTTTGTATTAGCATAAAGTCGTGATGATGACCCGGTGATGCTTCTCAGATTCAACAAACAAACCACTTCTGTCTTTACTCACAGTTCCTGATTACCTTTCCTTTGTCTTTTACTTCATTATTCTTCATTAGTTTCTAACGCATTCGCTTCACAATGCTGTCTCGTCTCCTTCTTGGTGCCGCCGCTCTGGCTAGCTTCGTCACCGCCGCCCCGGCCATCGAGCCAGTTACTCATGCTGTCGAGATTCGCTCCGACAGCGAGGGTTCTGGCGTTGAGGTTTGGGAGGAGGATGAGTCGGGAGGACTTGAGCGTCGTGGCAAGAAAGGGTCTTACTTTCTTCTTGTCAATGCGACGCCTTGGAAGATGACATTGTCTGGTCGCTCGAGCTATCAGATGAATGTCTGGGAGTTTCCTGAGACTATTGAACCAGGTGAGATGGTTCCTTGACCGACCCATGTTCTATGTAAGCTAACTGCAGTCGCTAGGCACCTCCAACAGGATCTACATCGAAGGCAAGGGTCACATCGACGACGGCGGAGAAGTGAGCTACCGCTTCCAAGATCTCCTCGGCCACCCCGACTTCGAGTTCCGATACTCGGGCAAACTGGGAACCAACAGAGTCCCTGGTGCTGGCATCAGGTTCACCACGCTCGAAACTGTCAACAACAAGCCCGGTTCGTTCCACAAGCTGGAGTGGCGCAAGGACAACAACATACCCTTCATCATTGCTAGTTCCGAAGAGGACCCCGCGAACCCTTCCATTCACCCCTGGCTTGTGTCAACCAACCCACCTCAGGATTGGATGCACGCCACCTACCCCAGGATCTCATGCCTCAAGCTCCGAGAACTGGCCATGCCCGGAACACACGACTCGGGCATGTCCCAATTCAATGGAGGATCAGGTCTCGGGGTGCCGCTAAACTCCAAGACGCAAGAGCTCAATGTGGAGCGTCAGCTGGAATTTGGAGCCCGCTGGTTCGACATTCGCCCTTCCAAGACTGGTGGCAAGTGGGCAACTGGCCACTATTCGTTCGGAGCTGGCAACTGGCACGGCGGTAACGGCGAGTATCTTGACGACATCATCGACGGCCTGAACAGGTTTACCGAGAACAACAAGGAGCTCATCATCTTGAATGTCGCTCAGGGTCTCAACTCGGACAACTTCAAGGGCGACAGCGATGCACGCATCAGCCAGGCAGAATGGGAAGACGTCATGAGAAAGCTGGAGAGGATTAACCACCGTGTCGAGAACCGAGGCGGTGAAGAGGATCTCTCTCAGCTCCGCGTGTCAGACTTTATCCAGGACCGCGCCGCCGTCATCATCATTGTGGATGCCCAGCTCTACAAGACCGAGGACAGAGTTGATCTTTCGGCCTTTGCAGACAAGGGCTTCTTCCGACGAAATCAGCTTCCTCTATACGACAGATACGCCGACGAGAACAACCAGAACAAGATGATTGCAGACCAACTGGACAAGATGCGAAAGGAGCGCACATCCACAGGCTCTCCCATGTTCCTACTCTCGTGGACCTTGACGCAGACTGGCCTCAACGTCATTGAAAATGGCAAGGGAGCCAACCGCGCCCTCATCGAGAAGCTCTGGCCCGCCATGTCGTCGTCGACGTATCCCAACATCATCAACGTTGATGCGTATCCTGGCAACAGTGACTTTGCGGCGCTGAGCATGGCTATCAACTACCACTTTGCGCCACGCTGCTAAAGCCTGAAGGATTTATCGAGTTTCTGACTAGTTCATTACTTTTTTGATGTTTTTATGTGTCATGAGGCGCAGTTGGATTTGGGATGGATGAATGGATGGGAAGCTTTGGGATATGTTTAATATGACCTGGAATGTTTATGATGTCTGGTGACCATGTCTGAAAATCATGAATGCTTCTTTGACGCGGTGCCTATCTTACTACTTTCACCACTAAAGCAGCACTGTCAACTAAATAACCCTGACACTAATGCCTTCCCCTTCGTCTGCCCCGTGTCTTACTACCTGTTTCGGCGATGCTTTCCAAGGTCATGGGCTCTGTCACAGGTATCCCCGCTTGTTGAGTGTCTGCGGCAGCACCACCTTCTGGATCATCCACGGTAGCCTTTTTCTCTCCTTGCTTCTCTGATCTTTTGGAAGAACGAGACGGGATCCAAAAATAGAGAAATACAAGCGTAGGAGGGGTCAAAAACATAAACATTAAGCCAAACATTGCTGCGCTCCCGTAACCTAGAATCTTGGCCCCGAAGGGAACATCTTTGAACATGCCGACGAGGAACGAGGAGAGAACTAGGCTACCGTATGAAAAGAGGCTGAGTGTTAGCAAGCCAAGGACTATGCGGTGCACATGTTTTCTGTAAAAGGAATACTGCGTGAATCTGCTCTCAACCTCTTTGACGATGGCGATGGCGGTCATGATGATGAAGATGATGACGACGATGGCTCCGAGCAAGACCACTACGCCAAAGAAGTCGTAGAGTAGACTACCCAAGTCCTTGAACCGAGTCTGCATACTGAGAACCCCTGCAGCGAGCGACAGAGGCAAGAAGATGGTGGCGAGAAGGGTAAGTTGTTGAACACCTCGGGTCTGGTTCACATTCCTGGCCAGTTCGAGGAACTTGAGATCGTGCTCGAGCCCATCTGAGAGCTGCTGCAACCGCTCCTTGACCTCTCGGCAACAACCGCGCAATTCTGTCTCAATGGTTGTGAACTGAGCCAGTTTCTCGGGTTGTCTAGAGACGGGGAGTGAAGCTCTGACAACGTCAACCAACGACTCAGTCGTCGAGATGAGTTCCTGGCCCATTTCGCGCAGATTTCGACACTCGTACGAGTGTTTTGTGATTTCTTTGAGATTCCACCGTCGCAGCTCAGCCCACGCTGGGTTGATATCGTCATCTCTGCCTCTCCTATCTTGGAGTACTAGATGTTCGAGGAAAGGGGCAAAGCAACTTAGACATGCGTGGTGGAACTGCAAGAGAAAGGCTTGTTTCCAGTTCTCACCGGACCTGATGAGACGATAATCACAGTCGAGTTCCTTGAGTTCCAAGGATATCCTGGCCGTTGTAAAGAACTGACCGGCTGGGGGTTGGCCGTCAAGTTTCTTAGCGACTTTGGGAACGACAAATGTCTGGCATTCCAGTTCGACTTTCGACAATATCAGTAACGTATCTTGCTAGCCTCGCTGTCCAACACTCGTCCATCTTTGGATGCCTCGCGTATTGTCAAGCGGATCTTGTCTGCATCTTGTGGCGGTAGAACAGGAGGACTGTCGGTGCGTCCCCATATGAGCTTCTCGGTGCATGAGTTCCAACCGTCGTCGCCTGTAAGCGGCATGTCCCAGACGCCGCGGAAGGTCTTGTCTTTGCCGAGGCGAACGCACTTCTTCCACTGGGCATAGTCGAGAGGTCCTGTCCTACGCAGAGAGCGACCAAACATGACTCCCACGTTAATGACAGAAGCAGCGACCACGAGGCTGGAAATGGCATCCATGGTTGAAGATGCACGGATCAAGTGGTTTGCGTGGGATGCAGTTGCTGCGATGAGGCTGCGCTATTCAGCGGGGTATCTTTTCAGCTGGCTACACGTGACTCTGACATGGCGTTCCGCTTGGAGGTAAGATTTTGGTATCTCGACAACAAGAAATACTCGGGGTTTCGCTCATATTATTAGAGAGGTCGATGGTATGAGTCCCCAGGCTGAGCAGTGAGCACCATGCTCTCCAAGCTCCACTCAGGATGCTTCCTTTACAGGGCCCAGACAGACTCCATCTCACCAAACAAGCCAGATTAGCAATTCAATGAGCACCGCTATTTACAGAAGACGAGATGCAAAAGCAAAAAAGAGAAAGAATGATGACATGTTAGACCTCTCATTTTCAGAGCATTAGACAAAAATGAGGGCTTGGCCGGGGATTGAACCCGGGACCTCTCGCAAGCTTAAGTCGTTGTTGACTGCCCAAAGCGAGAATCATACCACTAGACCACCAAGCCGAGATATCTGATGGCGGCCGAGAACGAAATAAGTTGCTATGAGGCGGATGGATTGAGAAACGGGACCTGGAGGGCAATTGGAGCATCCAGATGTTTTCAGTCACACGCAACATCCGGCTTCTTGCCTTTAACTTGGGTCTTGTAATAGGCATCTCTCGTCTTTACTATTTGACTTGAGTCTATTCGACGAAATTGCTACCACTGCCTACAGACAGTCTGGCACACTTGATGAACGATGTTGCGGCTGACGACTTGACCAAATGTCAAAGGATGGGGAAGGTAAGTAGACATCGGCCAGTAACAACGTGACAAGCACATTGGCAGAAAATCAGCCAGTTTCCCATAATTCCGATCAAAAGATGCCATTCTCATCTAGATCAAAGCAACTTCCTTCCTCCAAGAGCCAAAACACTCATCTAGTGGCTCTGCATCTCCCCAGACAGTCAAGGTACCAAGGCCAATACGTTCATACATATTACCCTTAGGTCGAAGAATCAGGCCCTTGTACGGAAGGTCACGGCTTTCAGGACATCCCAAGAGGAGGATAAGAATCTTGTCGAGAGGTGAAGGCGTAAGATCTATTGTGTCAAATCGGAGGTCAACTCCGTACTGCCCCTGTTCAAGAGTGACCTTGAGATCCTCACTGTTATTCTTGTCTCCAAAGTCGATCGTCATCAGGGGAGCTTCTAAACATAGCGTCCTCTTTGAGGTGTCGCTAAAGTCCATCTCATATCGTGCCGCCGGAAAGATGCCAGGGTTGGGGCATTTGACGTATTTGTACGCCAACGGTCCAGCAAAGTACGCCCTGGAACCGCAGGAGGCCCAAGACCACGTCGGGAAGTACTCGAGCTTCTCGCGCTTTTCGACCTGAGCGTCGAAGGCTGCCCATAGTAGTCCATCTGCGAGATTGGAGCTAAACACGCCTGCAAAGTATTCCGTGTTGTGCATGGCGGCAAGACGTCGCCCGAGACCTTGGATGGCGATCAGACGATCCGTTTTGTAGGTAAAACCTCTGTTGAGGTAGTTTCCAGCAAGTTGAGCCCACGCCTGTCCCAGGGCCTTGTCTGCTTTTACATCAAAGATGCGGTAGATGTCTTCGGGACCGGTAGCCCATGATTTCCAGCCCTCGGGGTTGAATTCGGAAGCGGAAGATACGCTTGAACACTCCCAGAACAAACCGACACTGGACCAGTGGAGAGTCCGAATTGACAGTGTCGTTTCTTGGAGGCACCAGCCTCGTGTCATCAGAGGTTCTCGTGGAAGCCAGTCCAGGATGTTTGGGAGCGGGCATGGGAAGTACATGTACTCGCTGCTCTCGGGATCGAAAGAGATGACACAGGCCTTTGTTGGATACCGCTGGGCGAAGCGTTCGGCGAAGAGCCCTTCGCTACTGTCTGATGCTCCGGATGCTGCAATAAGACAGTGGGCGTTGGAGTAGTAGGAGCCCATCTTTGGGGCCTCGGCCTTCCAGTCTTCAAAATATTTATCCTTCTCGTGAGATTGAATGATGCAGAGGGCATCTACCCATAGATAGCGAATGCCTACAAGCTGGCTTAGCTTGATTGCATCTTGAATCGTCTTTGGGAGTTGAGATGTGTCGATGGCTTGTCGTCGGTCCTTGATGTTGTCGCGCGTCGATTTGGCAGGGTCATTCCCAAGGCCCCAGCAGTAACTGAGGGCGAAGTAATTGGGCTTCTCGGTCGGGAAATCTTCTGCAGGGACAACCAGTCGGACAGTGCTAGACTGGCCATGGCCAACATCGATCAGCCGTGTTGGAACGGATTGGGTGTCGCCCTGTTCTCTCTTTCGGCGAGCGCAATCCTTATGAAGGCCCTTGCCGGTTGTGCAGTTGTGAATCCAAGGTTTAATAAGTGTTTGAACGAGGTCATTGAGATCAGGGTCAAGGGAGTCTGGAGCAAGACCTACGTACCGTTAGCCTCGAGATAACATCGCACCAAGGAGGAGAGAGTTACGTTTGGCAGGGAGTCTGCTCCCTTTGACCCCACCAGGGAGTCCACCTTGAAGCTTTGCAAACTCAAAGCTTTCATAAGACTCGGATTTGCCAATCTTGAAAGTGATGTGCGGGCTGAAAGACGACTTCAAGACCTCAAGCACGATCGGACCCGCGTTTCGATCTTCTGGGTATGAGTTGTGGTAGATGGTTGAGGCTCGGAAGCTGGCGCAGAGGGAGCAGCCTGCAGCGGCTGACTCTTCGAGGGCGGCGAAAGACTGATGATAATTGAATGTGATAGTTCCTTTTTGTTCATTTGGGGCAGACTTTTTCCACTCCCACCATATGTCACGGCACTTGTGACATCTCCACTCAACCGTATGAACGGGTTCTTGCTCGTTTTCCATCTTTACAGGCTTTTGAAGAAATTGGAAAGATAGAGAGGGCGGGGAAGCGAGGTGAGATGGATTCCAGGCTCCAGCTGAACATGCATGTCAGCCGCACGAGGCGCAGGAGGATGATCGCCTTTTATTGGTTAGCTGTGCTGTTTCTCGCTTGCACGCTGCCGATCGCTGCGGATAAGAGAGGTTCATTGAAAGGAAGCTGATGGTCAAGAGCAACGACATGGTTGGATCTCGCTGTTTTCAGAGTTGAGAGGCTGGGAAAGATGAGTTCGAAGTCTGAGAGTTGAAGCCGCCTCTACGATCTTTGTAGTGAATTAATAAAAGTCTCTTCTAAATTTGATCCAAGTCGGATCAAAATTGCATCAAATTCGAGTCTAATCAGAATCTAATTCGAATCAAACATGAATAGAAATCGAATCTAAACGAATCGAAATCCTAGATATCTCAGTACCTAGTTCAGGACTCTCTTAACCATAGGAGGCCTAGCCACCCTTCCCCAACAGACCACAGACCATTGTTTCTCAACCCGAGGTAGGATATCCCAGATACTGAAAGTGACCCTCGACGGATCCAGAGGCATTAGACCATTCAGTAATCTCGCTTTCATTAGCTACCCAGACGATTCCAACCATTCCCATGGCATTCGTGAGGGCCTCCCTCTCAGCCCCAGAGTGTCGGCGGGGAATGAGACACATCCAGGATGAAGTGAGCAAGAGGTTATGCGGTGGCGAAGAAGAGGCTTGGTACCCTTGTGCCTTCAAAAATTCTTGATAAGTTGATTGTAAAATTCCGTGGGCTTCGACAACATCGTCGATGGTGCTGTTGTCTGGTAACTTCAACACAAAATGTGCATATGGCACGCCTGACAGACCACTCGTCACCCGGTCCGTTGACTCTGCCCGCGCTGGGAAGATCTGAAGTCCTATTTCCTCAGCCTGCGGATATGGCATGATTTGCATATGTTTGTGTCCTTGACTAGAACCTGATTCGGCGCCGCAGTTGTAAAACATGATCAGGTGCGACTCTGTCTGGGTTCTCGAAAGATGCTGCAGTGCGGCCCACGACGCTCCAAGGTCGGAAGCGTCGAGCAAGTTAGACTGAGGTGCATACTGACGAGTAACAAGGATAAGACTTGGGCGATAAACGCAGTACATGTTGAGAATGAGAGTATGCGAAGACCCAACGTGACACAGCGTAAACTCTGGGTCAGGGTTGGCAAACGGGTTACGCTTGACATGGTTTGACTTGCGCTCGGGTGCGTCGGCTGGGAGAATTGGCTTCTTGTCGAGCTGCGGTGCCAGTTGAAAGGCGACTTTCAAGTCATTGTTCTGGTACAAGGTTGTTTCATACGGACCGTGGAAGAGTTTGTTGTTTGCCTTGAGATCATCGAAGCGTGTAATTGCTTGATCCCAGAGGTTGCCGGGAAGAGAGAAAAGAAAATCTTGAGTTGTCATTTTGAGTAGGTATGTTGTCTCTGAGCGGTGATAAATGAAGAGTATAGAGAGCTGGAAGATTGTGGAATATGTCGTGATCACCGCTAAAAAAGAACACGTGGTAGATCTGCTCCGCCACAGGGGGAAATTGAACCACGGATAAGCCGCTCTCAGCATGCAACCCTAACCCGCCCTCTTCTACAATATGTTGCAGATGACCTTCCAAGCTGACTCTTATGAGCTGTTGTTGCCCCGCCTACATCGAAATCTACTTACTGTCCTTCAAGTTCTTCTATCCTCCTCAACGCCACTCGAAAGATTTTGACGTACTTCCCATCCCTTCCAGTCACGCTGGCGCTCCCGCAGATTGGCCCAACAGCCTTCAATCCCACCCACTCTATCCGCCTTCTGGACCGATCCCTGCTGTTGATCCATAGGTTCTTCACTACTTGCGTAGAATGGAAAATGAAACGCACTCTCGGCCAGTCCCGCCTCATCACCAAGTGGCTTTTGCAAGAGCCATTTCCGAGGCCTACCATCATACCTGGTCTCGGTGGCCAGTCGCCAGATGGGGTCAAATGGGCTTCGACAGCTCCCGAGGCGGTGACAGGTCGCCACTTCGTAGTTCCAGCCCGTAAGCTCGTCGTCCCAGCTAGATATGAAGGAATCGGTAAAACATTCATAACATGAGTACCATGAGATCGGCCTCCCGGGATGAGGCAAATGCTCATGACAGCATATTGGTATACCGAGATGACGGAGGAGGTCGGTGAACAAGCGTGTCTCCACACGGGGACCATTGATATAGTGGAACCGAGCAACATAAAGCTCATTGTCGATGACCTGTGCTTCAGAGATATGTTTGAATGCCCAGGGTTGCGTAGAAGCGTCCAAGTCGATTGTGTGGGAGTTTCAGACTGTTCTTCGGCGATCTCTTGTAAGATACTGGCGGCCCTGGGGGTGTCGGTCCAAAGGGAAGTAAGGGTCGGGGATGGTCTGGTTGAAGTCGATGAACCGTTTGAATTCGTACTTGTACTCGAGACAGCCAAGTGGCAACCCGTATGGCTCACCATACTGATGCCGATTCATGACCAAGCGCGCCTCTGCAAAGGTGACGACGGGCCATTTGAACTCTGGCCCCCAGGCCAACCGGTGAATTTTCACTCTGTGCACATGCGACCGCTCAGAAGTATCCTTAACGAGGGATAGGCGTGGCCGGTTATCGTGGTTAAATGGAAGAGTCTGCCATTCGATGACAGTGGGTTTTGCGCAACTCAAGTGGCCCCGGCCCAAGTCAATAGCGCAAAGCTGAGCGCAGTCAAAGCAGAGGGCCAGACTGGGATCGTCCTTTTCAAGCAGCAAGAGGAGTTCATCCCTCTCTGAAAGCCCGGGGTCTCGTAGAAGGTGGAAAAGGACCCGGTTGGGACGGCATCCAAGTAAGCCTGGGACCCTGCCGGTTGGGTAGAGAGCGGCAAACAGGGGTTTTGCTGTAAGAGCGAGGGCGACGTGTGAGTGGGCAGGGAGCCAGTCCAAGATCATTAACATGATTTCCCAGGGTAGAGAGAACATTTTGCCGTGATTTGGCATTGCTCTTGAGGTATGTGTTAGGTATTGTGCTATGCTGGAGGGTGGTGGTGGAATGTTAGTGATGGGGGAAAGATGAATCGCCGAGGCATCTGGGGGAGAGCTTATTTATGTACAGGATTCGATTCAACCTATCGAAGCTAAACTTGTTGAGTCACGAATTTGAGGTGGAATTTCCGGCGGCTACGAAATTGCTTCGGGCGTATAGATACTTGTACAAAGGTATCAACTCTGCGGATAATTAGAGAGATAGGATAAGCAAGAAAAGAAAAAAAAAATAGATAGATTAGAGAAGAATGTTACAGACTTAACTTTTAATTATGCTAATATTTTTTTTGATCCTAGTATAGCTTTATGTTTCTGTACGAATTTGACAACAGTTTGAGATACTTTGACTTGTCGGTTTTCTTCAACACGTGGCAAGATGTGGACAAAGCTTAAGATTTGAGGGTTAAAGACGGACTTGAAAGATGTAGCCTCATCTGCTTCGTATTGCTTGAACTAGCCAAAAGCTGTTTCTGCTCGGCTTTCTTGTTTTCCCGCCGCCCAAGAGGAGCAAGATGCAAGACACCGAAGGCCAACCATCCAACTGGCTTTACCCCCAAGGGCTGAAGCTTTCACAAAACACGATTCGAGGAACGTCGGCACCTGAGTCTTCAATCGATGTTGACGAACAAAGTGGATATCAGAGATGAGGGCATAGCTCACGCCCTGATTGGAGAGCACTTGTCGCGGGGCACAAGCAGCCACCAAGGAGTCGGAGTTTCTGGCCACTCGATAGAAGGTCACAACAAAAACTGTTTGTTTGCGCGCCTTCTTTGACGTCTGTCGCTTATTGGCTTCGTCGTCGAGTGAAGGGCAGGCAAGTCAATCGGAGTGTACATAGTGACAGAAACGCGCAAAAGATAAACCTCAAGCTTGAATGGCCGAGTGGTTAAGGCGGTGGTCTTAAGCACCACTCCCGTGAGGGATCGTCAGTTCGAATCTGGCTTCAAGCAGGTTATTTTTTGCTTCGCATTTCTAAAATGGGTTGTACGAGTCTCTTGCCTTTTGTTTTTGCCTTACGGACGTCGTGAGGGGGGCGTCGTTGATGTACGGGCTCTGCTTATCGTCAACGCGTGCCGATAAACACAGATCCACCACGACATCATGTCAACATGCAGCACGATATTACAAGCTATCCTTTAACACGTCTCTCAATTACACCAAAGCAGCCTCACTTCACCCCCCATCAACATCATCGTTGTATGGGGCTTTATGTCTGGATGCATGGTACGGTATGGCTTCTCCGCTGGTCCAGCCAGTTCAAGAACATCCAAAATTCATTGTCACCATGCAAAACGTCCCCTCTAGGCAGCACTGGCTTGAATGAGTCACTCCTCTGCGGCTTCATACAGCATTAGGTTTCACGCTAATCTTTTGTCGGGAACTGCATTCTTTGTCATTGTGTCTGGAGGAACTCTCTTTCGGCGACAGGTGAGGTCCCTATATGAACCATGAGCCCGCCCTCACTCGCAGCAGTTCAAATCTCATCCTTTGTTCTCCTTCGTCTCCCAGTTCGATCGAGCAACGAAGCTCTGCCTGCCATGGAAAGGGGAAGGAAGAGGAAGCGGGCAACACGAGAACCGCATCCGCCGAGCTCATCAGACCCGACTCTCTACCAGCAGAAGGAGAGCATCTTCTTTCGACTTCTCCCCCAAGAACTTCGTCTCAAGACTTACGAGCACCTCTTCTGTTCATCGAGGCTTGAATAGGGCGGCAAGACAGTCAACAGGCTCAGGTGTTCAAGAACTAGACGGCCAACTCTCGCTCTCATCCGAACATGTCACCGGGCTAGAGACGAGATTGGTGATTCTTGGATCAGCCAAACTCACATGAGCTTCGAGACACCCGAGGCAATGCTCGACACACTGACAGCATTACCCGTCGCCACCGTGTCCAAGATCCGACATGCGTGGGTCTCCGCCGACCCTATGATGATCGAGTTTGAAGATTACCTTCCCTCCCATTATTGTCTCGCTTCATTGCTCAAACTGATCCTGGGCCTCCATCTTGATACACTCACGGTGCAAGAGTCGTTTTGTGACCAGCTTATCGGCTACTTGAAAGATGAAAGCTACAATATCCTGGGCAATCTTGTATCGAAAAGCTGCGTGTGGAAGGAACTGTACTACGTCAGTCCAAGATCGAGTCTCCTTGGGTTTTCCGACGGCAATGGCACGCGCCAAGCCCAGCCGGTACACTGGCAGGGCGCCATGGACTCCAGGGATGGTGAGTGTGGAAAGGAGATGATGGTCGTTGTCAGGAGAGGCTCTAGTGTCGACTACGAGGAGAAGGGAGAACCACCGCTTATGAAGAACGACCCCCGTAAGGACACCTCAGGAATGACATGGGAACAGATTCGGCACAAGTTCATCGACCGCATCATTCCTGATGATGATGACAGTGATGGCCCCGATGGGTTGTATAGAGAGGAATCAGAGGAAGACGACTGATGCGGATACGAATGTCAACCGGTACGCATGGCATCCTTTGCATGGCCAGGCCAATTGTTGACCTTTGTATACTTAAGAGGTAGCAAGCTAGGCACATCAGCCGGGCCTATACTGCCATTCTTTTCGTTTCTCGCAAGCCAGAAGAATGAGATATGCAATCTGGCCGGGGAGTCCTGATTCAATAATTTGCACCATCATAGAGCTAAACGACCTTTGTATTGCTAAGTAGTTGCCATTGAATCGACTGTCAAGCTCTACCTGGTGGTATCTCATTATTTTATACAAAGGCGGAAAAAGTCTCCTCTCCATGGATCTCAGTGACCCTGAGAGTCATGCTTGACAGCGTTCGGATCGTCCAACTCCTGACCCTCGGCCATGCTCATCAATCGTTTATATACATCCTCACCATCCTCACTCGGCGGAGGCGAGATGCCATCGTAATCCTCTTGGAACTCCTCTGCCTCTTTTTGAAGAGGGGATTCGTGATCAATCCAGTAGTCGATAAAGTTATCCGCCTCATCCTCTTCCGCTGGGCATGTTAATCTCCGGAATGCTTCTTCACCATCCTCGCTATCCTCTTCAGATGGAGGCTCGAGGACACCTTCAGGATCGAGGGCATGAAGCAAGTCTTCGTCTTCGTCGATCTGGCGGTCTTGGTATGCTTCCATCGAGTTTTCTAATAGGTATTGGGCCTCCAACTCTGTCTCGTCGGGGCTCATGTCATCCAAATCATCCATGTGGTCCTCCTCTGGGTCCATGTCGTTGATCGAGTACTGCTCAGGGCTAAGATCTGGTGTAGAATGGGTCCGTCTCCAAACGGCAGACTCTCGGGAAGTGTACACCATCTGGTCCACTGAAGGACTCCGTGGATATCTGTTGTGGTAGTGCAAGGCGTACATTGGGACATCATCCTCGTTGACGGAATCTGGCTCTGTTTCGACGAAGCCCAAGCCGTCTTGATCGCATTCAGAACATGAGGTATGCCTGCAGCGCTGTGAAGGCTGTTTCCAATACTCTTCATCACCGCCAGTCTCTGGGTATCGCTTGTCATTCCAATATGGGCAAAGCGACTCGTGTCCGAGCCATAGTCTCTCAAAGTCTTGTCTGCTGTAGCTCTTGTTGTACCTTGGAACTCTTGAGTAGGATGCTCGGAACTGCCTTAGATCGTATCCGCAGATGGCGACAGCTGCGTCCCAGAGATCACCTCGGTATGAGCCCTTGGATGAATACTGGTTGTCATTCTCATTGGAGAGATAAGCTCGCATGGCCACTGTATTGTCGTGATGGTCAACAGCAGAGGTGTCTGCACCTCGCTTAATCAGATAGACAAGCGTCTCGAGGTCATCTCTGTCTTCTGTTCGATGGGCAGCATACACGAGACTATGCAGACACGTGAACCCAAGCGTTTGATGATCGTCTGGAGACCAAGATTGGGCTATCCGAGCATTCATGTTGGCTCCAGCAGCAACCAGCATAGCCACTGCTTTTCGCTTGCTCATTGATCTCGAGTCGGCCATACAAACCTGGTGCAGCCTTGTTCTGCCGTTCATGTCTGAACTCTCAAAGTCGTGTAGGGCAAAGTGGCCGCCATGCTTCAGAAAGAGCTCCACGGATGGCTGTACAAAGATGAGCATCAAGTCATGATAAGAAGTGAGCTACTTACAATGTCTGAGCTGCATGCAGCAGACAAGGGATTGTCCCATCCTGGATAAGACAGCGTTGGATCGGCCATGTTCTCGAGTAACACGAGTGTTGTATCATGGCGACTCAACCCTGTGATGTGACTGAGAGCAGTTCCGCTGTTCTCTCCCATTTCGTCGACATCTGCACCCGACTCAATGAGAAACTTGCACATGTCGACGCTTCCTGCAGCTGCGTACTATACCAAGATCAGCTTCAAGTGTTCTAGAATTCTGGCCCCATCGATCTTACGTGTAACAAAGGCATGCCCTGCTCATCGTGGTCCCTGAGGCTTGCCTTGCCCTCACTCAACAAGATTCGAAACTCTTTGAGCCGACCCTCTTGAACCAAACGAAAAACGGGTGATCCATTGGGAATAATCGGACAAACTGAAATACGCGGTATGCTCTGGATACTGCGATCAAATAGCTGTCCTTGAGAGACCGAGACGGAAAACATCCATGGCGAGGCTGAGGGACGGAACATGATGTTTGCAACGACATCTCGGTAGGTGCTTGCGTTCCCGGAAGAGTTGGATCTCTGTGAGACTCTTCTTCTTTTGTTTACGGATACAGTAAGGAAACCGTGCTCAACGTCGATTTCTTCTCTTGCTCGTTTTTGCTTGATAATGGCGCCAGTGGGGAGATGGGCACGGAGATGAGCGGAATTAGGGACTGTCATGTCAGTTTGTTTCTCTTTGGTAGGGCATATGAAGCACAAGGCTCGAGGTACCTGGTTGGTTGATGGCAACGATGGGAGCTGAGAGCATCAAACCCTCGATCAGCTTCAAGTCTCGTCGTACTTGACCGCTGTCATCGTCTACAGCATATGGGTTCGCGGTTGCCTTTTCCTTTCCTGGCTGCTTGGCCGACACTTTGTCTCTGGCTATGAGGATAAACTTTCTCAGGTCGTCAATGATTTGCTCCGCATCGTTGGCGTCCAGAGTCAACCCATCGTGATCGACGAGACTCGATAGACGTGAGATGCTTTCTTCGAGATCTGAGCATAGAGTCATGGTTTCGAGGTTCTGGGTGATGGAAGCTGAAGCGTCTTCAGAGGCATCGTGGTGTCGAGTCATTGAGGCTGCGTCAGTGTTGTCGAGGCGAGAATGTAGCCTTGAGACTTCGCCCAAGATTTGTTCTAGAATTCCCATTGTTGCCGTCGCTTGATCGTCGATCTTGGAGGTTGTGTCCGAAATCGCCTGTGCTTGAAGCAAGCCGAGATACAAGTTGGCTTGTGTCGTTTTGTCTCGCACTCTGCTTCGTGCTTCCTCGAGCTCCTCTTTCTTCACATACCCCAGGATCCCTTTATACACCCGACTTGATCGGCTACTGTCTGGCTTCTTCTTAAACTGCTCCAGCCGGTTCTCGATGCCGGAAAGTTCAGCCGTACAGGCCCGAAGCATGTCCTGAAAGGACGTGATTGTGCTGCTCGGAGCATGGCTCAGAGGACAATGCGTCAAGCGTCCAAGGACTGACCGTAAAAGTTGAATATCTTGCGCCAGCTCGCTCACTATCCTCGGGGCGTCCTTGATTGCGGAGAGTGATTCGTGGATAACTTTGGCTGATTTGAGGGCCAGCAGCACGAATGCCAGAGTGCTGGCGCCTGTGCCGATGGCTTCCATGGTTACACGGCGGTAGCTGTATGCATTAATCTAAGCATATTGATTCCGAGAGACGCGGGTCTTGTTGTCAATAATCGTTGAGACTTTGAAATGAGTACAATCATGTCATGCTGTCCGCTGGACAGTTTCAGCCGCAGTGGCTATGTGAGGCGGTTTAAGCGCTGTGAGAAAGCCCTCAACGTGCTGAACCAATGGGCAGGGGTCATTGTCCGCAGGGGGCTGTGCATCGCGAGCTTCGGCGCTATCTTTCCCCTCTCCTTTCGCCGAGGCATTCTTGGTGTTTCTCTTCGGGTTAAGATCGTCTCACTTGTTCAAAAATTCACTTTGCTGCCTTGACTGAGCCTGGCCTTAAGTTAAACCAGTAAGGAACCGGATCGGAGGCCTCGGAAACCATGCAGGACGTGTTCTAGTTCTTCACCGGAGATACTTATCTTGATGCAATCATGAAAAGCTATGTTACCCATGGCTCTTGTTTTTGGGTTACGGGGGCAAGTTGAAGGTAAATTAAGAAGCCATGCGAAGCTACCTGTGAATGCATCTTTTGCAGTGGACATGCCAGCCCCGAATCTTGCGGTCAATCGTAGTGGATCAACGGAATTGGGATCTGGTGAATGAGCTTGGTTGACGTTGGTCGTGCGGGAGCCTAGCTCTGTTGACTAGGCATGTCTACTTTTACGACGCCCGCCAAGGCAAGGCACAGCGGTTACTGGAGAACGTTCTGAATATAATTTTCTGGTATTTGTGGAGTGCTAAAATGCATGCTTGATGCCCCAGTTGGACCCGTGAAATGCCAGGCGCCACGAGGACGGCCAATGAGCCGCCTCTCAGAGAATGAGAAGGCTGAGGTAACAGAACGGCAAATGGCGACCTGCCCGGGGGACGGGAAGCGGCGACAAATCATAGGCGCACAAGTCGTATTACTACGCTGATAATAACTATACCATTAACAGTGAGCGACTCAGAGTGGACGATGCCCTCAATTGATCGTTCGTCCTGACAGACGAGTATGGGAGACGCCCCAAACTGGCCTGGTCCAGCGAAGGCCACCCAGCTCAAGGCGGTTTTCAGGGAGTCTTTCGCATGCGGCAAACTTAAGACATCTTTGTAGAGTCGCATTCAAAGTGGAAAGCGGTCGATCCCCGTGAAAAGTCTGTTGCCGTCGCCGAGCTATGTTTGTCTACAATGCGTCCTGTGCAAACAATGACTGATGCAATGCCGGGCTTTCGCTTATCGGCCCCATAAATCGTGCATCTTACAGGGGCTTCAGGGCCCGGGGACTATGGGTGAGTCTCAGATTATCATAGTGATGCTTGGGGTAGCTCGGCGAGAGAATTTGACTCGTAAGAGAAAAAGAGGACGACATACTCCGTAGACCCTTCATTCTGGGGCAAAAAAGGGGAGAACTGGGTCATAATAACAGACCCGTTTGTTCAATGCCCCCCAGGGTACAATAGATGTGCGTGTCAGGCTACAATATTGTCCCAGCCACCGCTAAATGCCCGATTGTTTGCTGCAATCAGTCGCGTCGCGTCCCTGACGTGTCAAATGACGTCCGTACACCAAGGCACAGCCGCGCCGGGGGCCCTTGGTCGCACGAGTTGCTACAGGGGGATTTCAAGAATGGCAATGTTAAGCGGGTCTTTAAGGTACCTGCGTATTCCGAGTGTTTGTTGGCAGGCGGCCGGTGTGGAAGGACGAAGCAAACATACATGTCCTGTTGCTTCCATGACATTACCTTGTGTCGACCCTCGCAGTTAGGGTGAAGCAGCCGCAGACAAGGTAACACAGCAGAATGCCCTCTCGGGGCACCACTTCGTTAGTAAGGACAACTGTCCGCGTTAGTCGCGCCTATGATCAAAGCCTTGAGCGTAATCTAGATGTCTATCGAATACTCGGGGCATATAGAACCGGTTATGCTTGGCCTTCTTGCTGTGTTTGTTCACCACTGTACGCCGGCTCATGTGGGGCTATTCCCACTCATGGATGGATAATCTCACTCTCTGCGGCCAAGGCCACATTGCAGGCGCTACCCCGGGCACTCTATCAAACACATTTTGATCAGTCCTGAAACTTGGGCAAGCCGATGCTACGGTCCGAGGACCACGGCATCCGGAGGTGGAGCCGGCGGAGACGGACTCGGCTCCACGCATCCACTAGCTCCCGGCTGCTACATCTGCCACACGACATTTGGCTTAGATCCGGGTCTCGAGATACGTCACATAAGGCCACGTTTATCTTTTGAAAGCATAGACGCACATGGGCTAGCATCACATTGCCCGCCTAGCCTGGTCGGCTTGACCCTTGTCGCACGTAAAGCCGGGGACCAGGTGCGAGGAACAAGTTTCGGGCGACTTGACAGCAAATGCGGAATAATATGCATAAAAATAACTATTAGAAGTTCATTGGCACAATATATCAAATAAAAGTGATAAATAAGGACTCGAAACATGTCACCCACAAGCATGGCACGTCCATGTTCAGGCTGGATGGTCTACTCAAACATTCATCATGCAACACCAAATGAGTCGGATCGTAGGCCGACTTTTTATCATGAAAGAAATAGAAGAATGCCTTTCGAGACTCGACTCATTTCCCTCGGTCAACCGCCTCGACGTCTTGGCATCCTTGACGCTCACATCCGTGCCCCATCTTAACCAGTGCGGCCTCCCGTGGTGGAGTCGAGTCTAAACGCATCCTCGAACGTCGAAGCATTAAACGCAGCGTTTGAAAACTGGAGAGACGAAAAAAGTCTTGACCGCTAGATTCGAACCAAACAATGGCCGAGTTGCGTTTGCACAATTGGGGGTTGGCGAGGTGGCTATTACTCGAGGTTGCCCCTATTCTTACATCCTTTGACTTCAGTCTGTCATGTTTCTTTGAAGCGACAAAGGACGGTTAACAATGGCTGATACTCGTCGCAGTACCATGGCCGTCAAACGCCGTCGACGCTCTTCGTCAGTCGCAACACCTCGCAAAACTCCAGTCGCGCTCATGGCTCCATTGGCTGCCCGACCTTCCCAGGAGCATGAGGTGAGCGCCCCTTCCAAACGACCTACGCCATACTGACCCGCTTAGGACGAAAGTGAGTGGGATGACTCTCAACACAGCGATACCAATGTTGGTCCTGCCCTCAAGAAGATCATGCCAAACCCCATCACCGACATGCCCAGCCCAGAGATGACGCGAAACACCACCGGCAAGAGAGGACGAACTACAAAGACCAGCAAGTCTCAGCACAAGCGCAAATCACACGAGCAACAAGAACCCCAAATTCCTTCTGGTCCAGAGCTCGTGGCGGGGGCTGACGGCCAAGGCTCCAACTTCCCGACCTTGCAGCAGTCGCCAACCCCCATTCTCTTGACTGCGACGAGAATGGCTCCTGTTCCGGGATTGGGGTATTTGTTCCAGGACGGGCACGGGATCCAGATGTTGGTGCCGTACTATATGTTGCCGACTCAGCCTCGACAGCAGAGCTTTTGGCCAGCCAACTACCAAGCCTCTGCATCTCATCCCATGACAAGCCCAGGACCAAGCATTCAGCCGTACAGTATGCCTGTGGGCATTAGGGTTGGCAACCTCCAATATCTAAACTCTGGTCTTGGGCAATATCCCCAGTTCCAACCTCAGCCCGCACTTCGATCAACCCATTTCCAGCCTCAGACCCAGCCCTCTGAGCAAGGATCATTTGACGAGAGTTTCACCACTGCGAGCTTCGAAAGCCGAGGAGTGACACCTTCCCCTCAGAGCCAGAACTGATGGGGTTGGAGTTGGATTAATCATGTGTGCTTTCGGTGTTGGTGGTTCATGGGTACGGTAGGAAGGGTAATTGGCAAGATTAAAGATTGGAGCCCTTATGGGAAATTGGGAAATTCAATCATAGTTACCGGTTTAATCTAGATTGGATAAAAAAAGCTGATTCTTTTAATTCGCCTGATACAGGGCACATTGCTGTGCGGTTGAGTTCACCTCTTGACAGCCATCAAGGTTGCCATTTTATTGTTGCGAAGGGGATATATGGAGGTGCTACAGCCGCTCGTGGCAGTCATGTGTTGATTTGGCCTCGGCATGTTTAGTTTTCTACTCCTTTGTGCTATCGTTTCACGATAGGCTTCTCTACCACCCTCGTCTCTCTCACCCTACCAAGGCCAGGTCCAACCTCGCAGGCCTAGACATCAGGCTCGACTTCATCCACCGTAGGCACCCTGTTCAACTTGATCCCGAAAAACTCCGATACGGCCCTCACACTGTCCCAAATAACCTGAGTGTCCTCCTTGCTCACGCCAATTCGTCGCGTCCCTCGAATATGCCAATGCGTCTCGAGGCGGAGATTCTGGCTCATGATGGCAGGCAAAACAACCATCTGCGTATCCGTATCGTCGAGAACCTGGCGATCCGAAAGATACAGCCCGTACGTAATCTCTGTCGAGATCCACGAAAAATCCTTGTGCGCGTCGAACAAACCGAGCGTGTCGGTGGCGTTGCGCGTGTACAACTGCTTGAACCAATTCACGGCCCGCTCGTGATTCGCGGCGTCAGCTTGCCAGTCTTGTCGAGTTCTGCTGAAATCTCGGTCCTCGGGCTTCTCGACCTTTGCGATTGCGAGGATGGCCTCGATGGGCTTGCACACACCCACGAGGCAGATGGTCTTGATCAGGGCCTCGCGAAGTCGTCTCACCAGGGCTTGTCTGGACTCGCTGGTCTGGTAGGCTGCTTGATGCGTGAGGTAGAGGTACAGAGCTGCCGACGCTTCCGGATCCGGGCTGGCAGAGAGGCAGGCGATGACGAGAAGGTACCAACGATGCTCTCCGAGGTTGGTCGTCTTGAAGTTGTTCTCAACCTTGGAGAAGAGCTCGGAGAGTTCGGGAGTGAGTTCGGGAGTTGCCATTGTTTCAGATAAACGAAAAGATGATGTTTGAGGGATAAAAAGATCAAGTTCTTCGGAAGAAGCGGCCTTTGAGGTTGGACAGGTCAGATATTAGTGTCAAGCGATGGAACCGTGGTCCATCGAGGAGGGCCCTGGAAGAATGTTTGCGCGGGGTGCACGTGTTTCATTGGTTCACGATGTGGGCAGAAGGGTTCTTCTCGATGACTAATCACATGGCATTCCATTTACACCTGATCAGAAAGACTCAACTTGAAGGTGTACTGAAAGGTGAGTATATCTCAATCTTTACCTTGTAGATACTGAATGGTCTATTGGAGTATATCAGCACCAACTTGGCGAAACTGAGTGATTGGTTGCTGGGTTAGTGCCCTGCCTCGCTGTGGCACGAGCTTGGAGCTACATTCTTAGCATGAGCAACAATTTTCTCACAGGACAGGACTTGTTGGGGCACAGAAAGACTGCCTAACTGTACCGTATATCAGATAAGTTTAGGTGACTTTTTTTGCCTTTTGAGTAGTGTCAAATGGCATAAAATCATGAATGGTGTAAAAAAATTATTTCCTACAATGTCAACTTCTCCTGATCTTTTGCAGGTGTTAACTTCCATTTCAGGGCTAAAGGGTATAAATGCTGCAACTAAATGCTGAAACCTTTTGATCTCTAGATAAAATATGGTTTATACTGTTTTGAAGCTGATTGCGGGTTCTGCCATCCAAGTTTGGGTTTAGAGAACGGCCTATGATACCGAGAACGATTCCATTGTAACATACCCTGCACCCTGAATGGCATCATCCAGGTCCTGACAACGACTTGTGCGAGCGTGATTTTAAGCTCGGCCATTAGCTTCTACAGTGGGAGGCAAGAAGTATTTGCCCACCCTCACGTACCGGCCCACCTGGCCTAGCCCTATTGGGCCCCGTTCGCGATGCTGCTTTTGCGAGGCATTTTCCACCTTTCAACACCACACATCACGATGCCACAAGGCAAGGAGCTATCGCCACAGCTCCGGGCGCGGCTTTGCGAGCTACGAGCCCAAGGTTATTCTTTTCGTCAAATTCATCATGCCCATCGCGAGGTGCCTCTCAGTACGATCCGTTACACGATCAAGCAAGAAACCAATCGTAAAGAAAACGCGTCTCTGCCGCGCTCCGGCGCGCCGCGCAAGCTCACAGCAGATCAACGCGATCATATGTACGAAGCCATCACGACCAACCCGCACCTTACGCACCGAGACCTCCTTATTTCCGTTGATAACGTCGTTAAAGAAAGGTTCCTCCGATATCTTCTCCGCGAGATGGATAAGAGGAAATGGCTCCAACGAAAACGCAACCCATTGACGCCATTCTAAGCCGAACGAAGACTCGAGTGGGCTCGCCGCTATGAGCATACTGACTGGAAGAGGGTTAAATGGAGTAACGAGTGTATGGTCCGCCGCGGTCAAGGAATAAGGCCGACTTGGACCTTCCTTCGCCCTTCAGAGCAGCTAGCTGCCGGCGATATTGCCGAGCGGATGCGGCAGGGCGTCGTACGGCAGATGTTTTGGGCCGGCTTTGGAGATATATGCCGTACGGACCTCGAGACCTTTGACGGCTATGTCACGGGTGCAGCTATTCGCGAGCTTTACGCAAGAGTCTTACCTACCTTTATTCAACCCGGCGATATCTTCATGCATGATAATGCCCCCGTACACACGGCCCGCATCGTCAAAGCCCTCCTCATCGAGCTAGGCATCGAGGTCATGATCTGGCCAGCTTGGTCGCCAGACCTCAACCCTATTGAGAACCTTTGGGCCCTTATGAAGGCCAAGATCTATGAGCTATATCCTGAATTGCAGTATGCCCCTGATACCATTGAGACGAAGGCAACTTTGGTGGCTGCCGCGCAAGAGGCTTGGCACGAGATCGAGCCAGAGGTCTTGCAGAAGCTCTGTGAGAAGATGCCAAACCGCGTTGCTGCCGTTATTAAGGCAAATAGCTGGTATACAAAGTATTAGCTTTCAATTAACTCTCTCTTTGCTTCTATTAAGGCTCTGTAAGGATGAAATTGCAAGTCAAAAGCGGCCGCATAACAAAGCCCGGATCGGGCTAGGCCAGGTGGGCCGGTACGTGAGGGTGGGCAAATACTTCTTGCCTCCCACTGTAGCTGGTCTATTAGCGTCAATCTTTATTCATTATGCTTAGATCCTCAGGAACATTGCAGTCTGCCACAAGTCTAGAATCCTTGCCTGTCCCTTTTGGCAGCAGTTCGGTGATTCATTGCCAGAGACTCCACTTGACGTCACGAGTGCCTGGAGAGTTGTAACGACTTGACCTTCCACTGCACAAGGCCCTCAGAAGGATCCTGAGATTTCCTTCTAGAAACAAACATCCGGGTGTAAAGATGACAAGTACCATGATCGTCACCGATCAATACTAGTAGAGATGGGGCCCTTGCATAAAAATTGCCTCTAATAGTAAGAATCGGGCTATATCTCGATGACGCGAGATGCCCCATACCTGTCGTGCGAACAACTACGGCAGCAAAACTGAATGCCGACACCATCAGCCGGACAGCTTCACCATAGATAGGGCCATTTTGATACCAAAGCGTTATTATCCGCCTCTTTCTATCCTTCAGGGTCTGATTCTATTCACCGAGAGGAGGGAGCCTGTCGACTCTTCAACCCTCTCGTTACCCAATAGAGATGATCCACCATTGCTGGGATTAATTACGTGCTTGTCAAAATCTCCCCTTTCGATCTTTTCCCCGCTGTCGGCACGACGCCGATGGCTCCAGTTCCACTATCTCGCCGGGGAAGAGTCAACTCCCTTGTCTACCGTTTCATCGCCCCGGAAAAACTCAGGTTAGAGATGGCGGGAGACCGAAGCGCTTTGACGTGCTCTGGATGTGGGAGGGTTGAGATATTAAAGCGATATCGGCCGTTTCGAGGCACTATTACTATAGACTGGCCTGCTTGCTCTTGAGCTGGATTCAAGCATCGACCCGACTGGGATTGTCCTGCTGTCAAGATGTTGGACTCTACGGTGCCTAGGAAGCAGTGGTGGAAGATTCAGTGGTATGCTGACGACGACACGCCCGAGGAGCGAAAGTTCATCATCAAGCTCGATCTCATCGTGGTGCCCTATGCCATTCTCGCCTACTGGGTCAAGTACATTGACCAGGCCAACTTGAGTATGTATCTCACTACCAACGCCAACTCCTGAACTGCTACTTATCTTGATAGACAATGCCTATGTCGCTGGCATGAAGGAGGACCTGAATTTCTACGGTAACGAGCTTGTCCAGCTGCAGACCATGTACACCGTGGGAGCCGTCGTCGGCATGCTGCCGTTCATGTTCCTCTTCACCTATATCCCCATGTATTGGACCATTCCCTTCATGGATATCATGTGGGGAGTCTTTACGCTTCTACAGTATCGGACACATTCGTTTGCCGAGGCTGCTGCGTATAGGTTCATGGTTGGCTTCTTCGAGGTATGGCTTTTACCGGATATTAAGCTCTCACCCTAGATGCTGACAAAACGTCCTCAATAGGCTGCCTTCTTCCCGGCCATGCACTACGTGTTCGGTATGTGGCTTCGTTTAAACTATCCTCATGTTGTATGTACTGACCTCACCAGGCTCTTGGTATCGTGGCCACGAAATCGCACGGCGCGGCGGTCTCTTCTACGTCGGCCTCAACCTCGGTACTCTAACCGCCGGCCTAGTCGCATCCGGTGCCTCCCATCGACTCGAAGGCGTCAACGGCTTAGCCGGCTGGCGATGGATGTACATCATCTGCGCCCTGATTACCTTTCCCATCGGCATAATCGGCTACTTTCTCCTTCCTGGAACCATCGACCAGCCGAACCGTTGGATTCTCAATGACAAAGATATCGAGATTGCGAAGCGACGACTCGAGAGTAAGGGCCATGTTACGCACGGAACTTTCAAAGTCGGGCATCTTAAAAAGATCTTTCTGAGTCCTCAGTTTTGGACTGTCATTCTTGTCGACGTTCTCTTTTGGAATGCCGGAATCCACAAGAGTACAGGAAGTTTCCTTCTATGGATCAAGAGTCTAAACAAGTATAGTCCGGCCAAGGTCAACGAGCTAGGTACCATAGCGCCAGCCTTGGGTATCCTGTATAACCTCATCGCTTGCTTCGCCTCTGATCTTATCCTTGGACCTGCCTGGGCAATGACCATGGCTTCAACGATCAACGCCATCGGTTTGACCATCTTGGTCGTCTGGAACGTCCCCGAAGCAGCCAAGTGGTTTGCATTTGCAACCATGTACTGGTCCAGCGCCTTATCCAGTGTGTTCCATGGATGGGTTAATACCTTGCTGCGCGACTCTCCAGAAGAACGGTCTTTTACGCTCGTCTTGATCACCATTATTGCACAGTCCTCGACGGCTTGGACTCCGTTGCTTACGTTTCCGACTGTCGAGGCACCTCACTATCCAAAGGGCTTTTCGTTTTGTCTTGGCTGTGCGTTGGCACTTATTGCTTCGACTCATGTTCTGAACCAGTACATTAAACGCAAAGAGTATGCATATCCCTCCCCACCCTTTCAGAGCTTTGATGCTAATATTGGCCTCATTAGGGCGAGGAACAGGATTGGACCAAGAGACGAGGAGGAAACGAGAGGGAATACTCCAGCACAGAATGAAAAGGTTTCGGATGATACAGACTCTGGCAAGGATACGGGTTCAAAGGTCTATACGACAGCTGTTGGTCCGTCGCACAGTTGATGATGGAGTGTTCAATGGAGAGCTGTACTACATTACATCTCCCTAACCAATAAACTACGCTGTTTATACACCACGGTGCTCTGCCTAGTTGAAATGGTTCATGAGGACTCCTTGAGCGGCGAGACTGTAACAAGGCTCAAGTAGTTACTCAGGTAATATCTAGGAAACTATGTTGTGGCGACGAAATCACCTTGTCAAGTACAAAAGAAAGACATGTCAAGTTACTTCATCAACATTCCACCTAGAAATTAGAGAACAGATACTTCATGCCCGCCCAAATCTCCTCGCCCGACGGCACAATGTTGCTAGGCGGAACAGTGAAACCACCAGCGCTGGCACTCGCTGGCCGCAGCTCGAAAGCCCAAGCAAGCTCAGCCTTGGCAACATCTTGCGCCCAGTCATTGCTGCCTCCTGCGGTCTGGTAAATAGTCGAGCAGGTTGGTCCGTACTGGAAGCGAAGACCGTTGACGCCTTGGATAGCTCCAGCAACACCACCGGCAAGACTCATCTGCTTGCTCAAGTTGCTGGTAGTAGCGGAACAGCTGTATCCATACGGCAGAAGAATAAGCTGGCTGTACGAGTGCCAGTCAACAAAGAACTTGATGCCCGTGCTCTCGGCGATGGTCGTCGTGTGGTTGACTAGGACTCGGTTCTCGGGCGTGTCGCCTGCTGCGAGGCCGCGGTAGGTCTCGTCGCAGGGGTTAGTGGAGGAACCGCCGGGGACGTTCCACTGGTAGGGCCAGTTACGGTTGACGTCGGTGCCGACGCAGGATTGGCCACTGCGTCTCTGACGGTTCTTGCGCCAGAGACGGTCGTTGGTGGTGGTGTAGACGAAGCCTGGATGAGGTTAGCGAGGATCTTGCGTGTGTTCAGGGTTGCTTACCATCGGGGTTCACGATTGGAAGCACATAAATGTCGTAGTTGTCGAGGGTCTTGCGGATAGTGGCGTCATTCTTCTGGTAGCCATCGATGATCTTGTAGGTCAAGTATTCGACCGTCTAAAGAGTCAGTAACAGCACCCTTCCAAAGAAAAAGCCACTTACGGGAGCACTGATCCACTCGCGAGCATGCACAGTTCCGTGCCACACAATAGCAGGCTTCTTTCCCTTGCCGCTAGAACCCCAGAGGTGAATACCCCGGATAGCTCTGTTCTCAACAGAGGTTCCCGCAGTGAAGACCTCGGAGTTACTGGGGAAGGCAGCTCGCAGATCAGTGAGGAACTGGAGATGCTGATCAAACGTGTGATACGAGTTGAAGTAAGACACGTCAGGCAACGCGGCAAGGCTGGCCGAGAGCCTCATGGGGGCTGTGAGTATCATTAGTCAAGTATTTGGTTATTCTTGTGCTGTGACTCACGATCGTATGGCTCAAACTCTCCCTCAACAGCAAACTCGGCACCAAGATCCTCGCTGATGACAGTGACGTTGAGGTCGAGAGCCTCAAAGGCCTCAAGACTCTCAGGAGCAATGGCCACCTCAAGAGTCTTGTGGTTGCTCTCGCAGCTCAGTGAGACAAAGTTGAGGTCCTTCAGGATAGTGTCCACGGCATCGTGGTCTTTGCCGGCATCGATGCTGAAAGCCTTGTAGCCATCGTACGAAACCTTGGCGGCGACCAGGGGCACCAAGAGACCGAGGGTAGAAAGGAACTTCATGATGCTCGAGACAAGGACAACGGGTGCTCGAGTATTGCAGATATTGGCGGCTGCTCGCTCCTATATAGTCCACCTCACAATCTAGTCCACCCCGGCACTACCATCTTGGCATTCCAGAACAGTCTCTCGGCACATGCTACAGCCTCGTGTGCTGGAAACACCTGCCCGACTAGTTAGGTGACATCCGTTCGCCGATCAGCGAGCCTATGTAACAAAAGTACGGGCTGCTTTCAGAAGGTAGTTTGCCCCGTGTCGCTTGCGTAGGTGTATATGTGAAACGGCCTGACCTTCCCCTTTGAGACACGGCGCGTCGGCCCATGCTCAAGTTTAGTTAGTCGTCTCCGAGTCATCCGTTGATACATATCTTGGGTCCTGGGCTTGCAGGGTTCATGGTGCCATTCTTAATCGGAATAGAGTGTCTTTATATTACCCCGCATGAACACGAGTGGTTTGTAGACTTGGCGGTGCAGATAAGCGTCCACTAGTATTTCATGCACTATCGTCGTCTGATGGTCAAGCGGCTAGGCTGGACACGCCATTGGGTGAGATATGATGACCCTTGAGTCTGCGAGATCTATTGGAGGAAGAAGAAGCGTGCTTTTGGTGTTGCCATAATGGGTGTAAAATGGCCACTCCACGCTACCGGTGAGTTGAGCAGCTGCCCGATCTGTAGACGAAGGCACAGCTATGCAGCATGAGATTCGACATGTCAAGTTATTTAATGAATCGGACGTATTAGTGTCAAAATTAGATCCTTGTTGAAGGTCAATCTAGATCGCTTGAATCCTTCCGAGCCAAATAGAAGCCCTATGGAACAATTCCGCCTTCCATTGACCCGCCAACCTCTGTATCGCATCGTTCATGCAGTGATTTCCGTCCCGCGGCAGTTGAGGTTGATTGTCTTGTCCCAGGCTGCATTTAAGGCGTCATCCTCGGGTGAGTCGAATGGAATCATGGGACCGATTGCCGCATTGTTTACAAGGACATCGATGCGATTACCGTGCGCCTTGGCAGCCGCTGTCGCGAGCAACGCTGGCCCGTCGCGTGTTGACAAGTCTGCCTTGGCGACAATGGCATTTTCGGGTGAGGCAAGACTCTTTCTGACAGCTTCGGCATCGTCTTTTCAGCTGGGGTAGGGTAGTTGATGACGACTCGAGCACCTCGGCTGGAGAGCTCACGGGCGATGGCTGCGCCGATGCCTCGAGAGGCACCAGTGACTATAGCAACCTTGCTGACGAGACTTTGAGATGACATGGGGATAATTGTAGTTGATAAAGATCTTTAAGAATGTTTAGTGCCTACTTTTTAAAGCACTGAGGCCAACGCCAGCTTGAAGTTCAACTTGATCGGCACTCCACAGAGTGGTTTCCGAGGGCATTCCCACAAGCCAACCGACTCCACACGGCAACGTCTAGCGGAAGATTGTGATGGAGACTGCAGTGAGCTAGAGGAAGACGTATTTGAAACAATAATAGTAAATCCAAGCATACTAGACTGACTAAACAAGCACCGCCTGTTGTGGCTCATGGAAAGTGATGACAATGCCCCGTTCTTCCGCCAGCTGCTTGAGTCTGACAATAGCCTCGATGCTGGGATCATCCAGCAGGGCATTGAAGAGATCAATCCTTTTAAGTTTTTTGAAGTGGCCATCAGGTCCTGATTGCTGCACCAACTCCCCCAATCCGTGGCAAAATCCTCCACCTCTTGGCGAAACTTACGCTAGTTGGGTATCAGCACGTAGTTTTCCAGCTGCAAATGCTCGATAGACGCTGGTAGTCGGCTCGTATCTATCTTTATCCCACCGTCTTCCTCCAACTTGAACAAGAGATCGATCGCCATGGTGGGCATCTTAAGATTCACAAGGTGTCGAAGGCTCTCTGCCAATGAGATAGAGCCATCCCACGCTTCCTCGGTCAGGTCGACACACGGACTTGCGATCCTTATCAGAACCCTTTCCAAAGACGATGCATGAAGGAGCAGGACATGGGCGAGTGATCGCAAACCAATTCGGTAATTCCAGCTGTCTAGGTGTGGTTCGTACACGGGCGTCCTTAGTCGCCGACAAGCCTGTACCATCAACATGAGTCCAGGCACCGAGACTTCTGAAGCGCCCAGAATAATCTCTTGGACGGGAGAAGTCCCTATGGGAATATCGGGCATATCAGGGTCGTTTGAGAGGAGTTCAGGGACCTCGTGGTTCCCTAACAAGACACCGTTGGGATCTCTGAGATCCCATAGGCCAAACATGTACCCGGAAAAGGACTTGAGCTTGGGCAAAAGAAAGAAGAGAAATGCAAACGTGCCATTGAAGCTTCCGTCGGTGTCACTGTGACGAAAGGTGACTTCTCGTAGCTCGCTGAAAAGCAGGGGCTCTAGTGTCTGGACTGGATCTGGGCTCATGAGGTCACGGATTGTGAGCGAAATGGTGCGGAAGATGGTGGTGTCTGGGTACGACTGTGTATCTTGGACCGTGTAGTCGAGCGACGTGAGATCTTTTGCCCACGTAAAGACAAGAGCGGCGATGACATCAGAAAAGTCAATGTCTGGGAGCTCCGGCCCTTCCTCGTCGTCAGCTTCTGGAGCCAACTCTGGGAAGGTTTCGCCGCATGCCATCCAGAGATCTCGCTGGTCCTTAGGATCGATGTTGTGAGAGCTGTAGTCGGTATTCCGGCGAATGCTCTTGACCTGATCTCGAAGCTCAGGGTGACGAAGGAGGTGGACGGCTAGTTGCTCGATCTCTTGGCCTCTGTCCATGATATGGGCGAGCCAGTGGCGGACGAGGAGTGGGGATACCACCTTGTTCAGGCGTTTGTTGACCAAGGCGAGCCGAAGGAGAGTAAACTGCTCCTCGTCGGAGACGTGAATGAAGATCTTGACGAGGAGCTCATCGGGGAGACTAGTGAGTTGAGCCATGGTGTTGCTCAATGTGAGAGACAGAGAAACGATGGAAGACCCAAGTTTCTTGCCTCATTGTGTTGGCCGTAATGCACACTTTTGAATGCCATTACGTGTTACTCCACTGGGTACCTGACATGGCCGACATGGCCGACATGGCCCAACAAGACTCAGCTGAGCGGCGAGGCATATTTGGTGTCGGGTCCCAGTGTTAGCTATTCTGCTGCCTAGTTGAGCTTTGGCGATCATGGCCAGAACAGGTAGTGGGGAATGGAGCATTAGCAACAAGGCAGACTTAGCTTGAGTGTGAGCTTGGTCTGTTGGTAGGAATGTTGCGAACAGGTGATGTTTGTCAGTCTCCACTACTCGACATCTGCTGCAAGCACAGCTGTGCTATTTATCCTCAGCCAGCTGAGTGCCTTGCACGACATGTTATGCAGACTATTCCTTTTACCTTGGCCTCCAGGAGTAGTCCATCTCAATCTGCTCAGCGCGATCTGGGGCATATCGCCATTGCTCCTCGACAATCGAGTCTCCTCCCGCAAAGTTCCAGCGTTCTTTGTCCCACATGACATAGCCCCATTGCTGTACAGATTCTGGAGCATATTCTCCGTAGACATTGGAATATCCCGAAGCCCAGAGTTGGACCCATGCTGATGGCGGCCCAGTCGGTGGCACAGCATCGCCAGTAAATTCCATACGATCCCTGTTCCTCGCGGCCTCGTCCTTCTCGTCTAGCGGGGCATCTAGCTCGTATAGTCTGTCAATCTGGGCTGTTGTGCTCAGGGCGTCTCTTAGAGTGCTGTCTTGGCCTTCACCACGAAAAAGACATTGCCGCACCTTGGCAATAAGTTCCTCGTCGTCATGAGTCGCCAATAGCTGCACTGCTATACGTACTCCACGCGAGATCATGCTCTCCAAGTAGTCTAGCATCTCGAGTCAGTGACCGTGTACCACGAGATGAAAACTCAGTGTTTGCGCCTGCATACCGTTGACCTCTGCGGTAAGGCGAAAGGCTTCCTCATAGCGGTACACCCCACCCTCCAGCCTGAACCTGACATTCGGAGGGTACAGGTCATCCTTGAGCCGCTTCAAAATCTCTCGGTATTCTTGATTGATAAAAACGTGAATGCACCCCACGGCCTCGGCCTCCCAAGGCTCGAAACGATATAGGAAGCGGTGGTTCGTCCAGCCCTCACGAAGCGCGCCTTCGCGTTTGCCCTCGTTGCGGCCAAAGAGGTTGTAATACGTCTCGTACCGATATATGGCACGAAAAACGCGAATCAGTTCGCTTCTTTGGGGGCTCAGGTCATCAATACCAAGGGCTTCTGCTGTTGGTTCGGACTCTGTCTCGTCGGCTACAAAGTCCAAGATAGCTGGTATGAGGTTTCCGAATGCCCACTCACAGTATCGATGAGCCAAGGGTTGGGCGACCGACAAGTGGAACTCCGATATGGAACGAAGCCTTCCGGGGTCTATCGAGTTCAAGTCTGGAGATGACTCTGGGGTAAATAGCCAATTGCTATAGGTATCCGTAAACTTAGTGATCTTTTCGTTGGTCCGTGGTGAACCCAGCTCATGTGGCCGGGACATGTGAGTGGCGTAAGCATCGACAAGAAACCCATCAAGTTCACGGCCTATACAAGTCCGAAGAATTCTATCTCGGCTATGCTGGTACTGGGCATGTAGTATCGGAGAAGCGTGGACCAGGGAGCGGAGACTCTGTAGATCTGGTATAGAGGATAGGAGCCTATGTCTCAGCTCAGGAGGGAGGTTCTCTAGCTTCGAACAAGATTGAGATCTGGGCGCGGCTGCCTTGCTTGATGGATGCGCATCGTTAGTGCCACCCAAGAGCGTTTTGGCGACTTGACTCGTCGCGTCAGCGTCGTTTGTGTCATGACGCTGGCCGTCAGAAGTCACGTCGCAAGTGGCCGTCGCTCTGGCTACGAGGTTGGTCTGAGCATCCATAGCGATCGCATGGAATACTCAAGTCATGATAAAGAAGACCGATGTGAATTTTAAGGGAGATGGCGCTCTTGATTGACCATCAAAGGTAAGCCGGCATGACGAGATCTGGCACTTCGCGTCGTGATTAGTCAGCGGTTTGCTACCGGGTAGGCAGGTAGAAGACCTCGGATGGTGATGCAACTGCAGGAAGGGAAAAAGAATTATAAGCATAAACAATCAATCCTCCCTACCTCCCACAAGTTTAAATTCCATGCCTATGTATCTAACCCTAAAGATAAAAAAATAAGAGATTCAGCTTTCAGAGCAGTAAAACTAATTAAATCAGCAATCAAGCAAAGAAAGGCCACTAGTGAAACCCCTACTACATCTCCCCAAACTCACCGATCTTAGAGCCTCAAGCCAACTTGCCCAATCCACGACAAAATAGGAACATTGGCATTCTCCCCAAATCCACGAATAATCTTGCAAAGCGCATCAAGCAACATCTTTGCCTGAACATCGCTCAACTTGTCCGTGCTAGCCGTGAGTCGGAACTGCAAACACTCGCCGTCCTTGGTCGGGTATGAAGCCAATGCCAATCGCGACATGTTCAAGCGGGGGTTGGTGAAGAAGTGAAGCTTTGTCTTTGTGCCGTCAAAGTCAAACTCGGGGTGTTCCTCGACGTTGGCGTGGTGCAGCACTGATTCAAAGTCTGAGCCCGCTGGCCAGTTGGTTGACTCGTGTATTATGTCTTTGATGCCGACAGAGTCCGCGCTTCGCATGGAGAAGAATTGGGTCTGCAGGGATTGGAGGAGTTCAGTGGCTGTGAGGGACTTGTTGAGAGTGGCTCGGACGGGTACGAGGTTGAGACAGGGTCCGACAATCTCATCGATTTGAGAGATGCTCAAGTTGCAACCGGCGACGACGTGACCGAATGCGACGTCTTGCTTGCCTGAGATTTGAGACAGAAGAATTGACCAAGCTGCGCTCGCCACGATGGCGGGAGTGACGGAGCTTGGGAGGCGCTTGGGTAAGGCCACGTCAAGCTCAGCTGCGATGGGCCGAGGTGGTGTAAGAGCGCGGCTCGAGTTGGAAAGCCTTAATCTCGGGAGTATGGTGGTTAGAGATGATCCTCGGAGGAGGTGGCTCCAGTACTTCAAAGACTGAGGCCGCTGGCAAGCCGCACTGGAGAGGAACTTGGTGAATCTGGGGAGAGGTGTTACATCCCCAGTGGCGTAGCCCTCGATGATGGCCCGAATAATGGAAGGGAAGCAGACACCGTCGTACCGAGCGTGGGAGAGGCGGATGACGAGTCGTGTGCCTTGAGTTCTGTGTTTGAGGAGCGTGAACAAAGCTGGAGGATCCGCTACCGAGATATTGTCCCAGTTGCGTAGACAGAAATCGTCAGCAGCTCTATCCAAGTCTCCATTGACATGGATGACATTGACGGTCTGTAGATGAGCTGGCACGTTGTGAGGGATGATCTGCCAATGCTGTCCAAGGAGATGTATGAAACTGGCTCGGAGGATGGGAATCTTCTCAAGCGTCAGGCGACAGGCCTTTTTGATGCGAGAGACGTCAGCGTTGGTCCCAAGATCGAGATAGAAGTAGTGGGCGTATTCTCCAGAGGCGACGCCTGTGGTGATGTAGTGTTCTTGCATGCTTGTGAGGGGCAAGATGTCTTCCACTTCAGTAGAGTGGATGTTTGCTTTAAGCGAGTCGAGTTCCTTGAGAAGGGCAGCCTTAGTGTTTGAGTCGACAAGCTCAACCTCCTCCTCCTCATCCGCCTTCGGCTCATCAGCAAGCTCCTCTTGTCGTCGAGCCAAGTCCTCAAGACACTTGCTACGGAAGATATCCGCAACAGTCAACTCAATATCGACCTTTCTCGCCTCACTAACAGCCCTCATGGCCAAAATGGAGTGACCACCAATGTCGAAAAAGTTGTCATTCAGGCCAATGGTCTCTGGGTCGAGGTCCAGGACTTGGGCCCAAATCTTTCGCATGGTGAATTCCATCTGCGTGTTTGGCTTCCGAAGGGCTGCCCCAGCGGCGCGGATCTTTGTCTTGGGGGTGATGCTGAGCGACAGGGCAGCTCGGTCGACCTTTCCACTGGCGTTGAGAGGCATGCGTTCCAGGATAGTGATGGTCTGGGGGGTCATGTAGGTGGGAAGGTTGGCGCGTAGTCTCGCTTCGAGCTCTTGGTGGACATTCTGCTTGGTCTGTTGAAGCAGGGGCTTGCTGGTGAGAGGCTTGTGAGGCAGTCTGTCTTGGTGGTCGGTAGGGAATCTGAACAGAGCTCTGCGGTTGTCGTGCCCATCTAGTCGGTGGAATACTGCATCTAAGCCGCCATGTTGAGAGAATTGGCGGGCCCAGCTGATTTCGACTCTGTAACCGGCAGCCTCAGCGAGTTGCGCTAGTTCAAGGGGAGACAGCGAGGGACAGGCCTTAGCCTCACGTCGGAGGGGCTCGAGCCACTTGATGCCGTCGTCGTCGCCGTCATCGTTTTCGTCGTTGGAGAGCGACTGTACTGCAAGACTCTCCAGGTAGACCTTGTTGTAGAGAATGCTGGTAACGGCTACCATAGGGTCCCGCGAAGAAGAGGCGTCTTGAAGAAGCCGTCGAAGTGAAGAAAAGTCAAGACCACCCTCCCTGAAGTCGATCTACTTGTTCTCCTCAATCGTGTGGATCGTCTGAGGCTGACCAACTTGTCGTGCCCTCTTAGTATGGACCACGGCTGCATATCGGTAGCAGCTCAGCTCGTTCGTAGCCTCCATCCTCTTGGGCACAACCTCAACGTGCTCAACAAGATGAGGCAGTAGATCTTGTAATCCGGTGAAGAAACCGGGATCTACGAGGAACTCCATCTCTCCATCCTCCATGTCTCGTAGGCTTCGTCTGAGATCATCCCTGGTGACCTTTCCGTTGCGCTGATGTAGGGCCTTGCTGACACCGAATTTCTGGTACAAAGCCCAAGATCGCATGTCTCCAAAGTAAATAGTCTCGACTGTCTCGATGTTGAGGAGGTCTTCGACAAGCTCTTGCAGGTACTCTTGGCTGGGGAAGTGCTGCGCCACAGAGTTGATGACCACCATGTCCGGTCGGAGAGGCCGGGGCAGCTTCTTGACATCGGCTGCTGTGCCCTGGTGGATGCGGACATTGGTGTTGGCCAGCGAGGGGATCGACTTGGCAGCCTTGGTGACGTATTCGACGGCTCGACTCGAGGGATCAAGGAGGCCCACATAACTCTTGAGTCCTTCGAGGATGTTGAAGAAGATCATGCCAGATCCAGTTCCCACCTCGAGAACATGACCGAGAGGGTTTCCGTTGCGAATAGTGGCGATGGTGTCGTCAAGCCACTCGTTCATCTCGACCTGGTCGATGTCGGTGCCGTCGTACATCGAAGTCCAAGAGATGAAGTCTCGTCCAATCTTGGCCGGGTCCACGTTCTCCATGGCCAAGTACTTGTCTCCATCAAAGAACTCCTTCCACTCATCCACATGCTGCTTCGTCTCTCCTTCTTCTCCGTCCCTGTTCCCAACCTTTTCTGTTTCCTCGTCCTCCTTTGAAGTAGGAGCTTCGTCATGGAGAGTGACAAAGCTCACCAGTCGAGGCTCGCCTCCATTCTTCTCATCCCGATGTGCCAGAACCACGACATCGTTGACAGCTTCGTGTCCTCGGATGGCGTGTTTAATCTCACCGAGCTCCACACGGTGGCCTCGGATCTTGACTTGCACATCCATGCGTCCCATGAACTCGATCTTGCCATCCACTGGTCTCCAGCGGGCATAGTCTCCAGTTCGGTAAGCCCGCCCTCCCTTGCCTCCATCCAGCCTGATAAAGCGATCGACATCCCTGGATGGATCGGTGTATCCTCTCGCCACTCCATCTCCTGTAACAACAATCTCTCCCATTACCCCAAGCGGAACCAGACGCTGCTGACAGCCCATCACCAACGCACCCGAGTTGCTGATAGGCTCACCAATTGGAGCTGTTCCACTAGCAAAGCCTTCCTCCTGCCCCTCGTAGCAAAATACGGTACTGACGACCGAGTTCTCTGTAGGGCCGCAGAGATTGAGAACCTTGGAACCTTTGGCAGAATACTTGTACGCTTTGACACAATCGGCAGGGTCAAGACGATCTCCTCCGACGCAGAGCAAGTCTAGCGTTCCGAGTGTCGTAGGGTTCACGCGAAGGATTTGCTTCAGAAGGGCTGGTGTGAACAAGACTGCTCTGACGTTCTCTCGCTCAAAGACGCCCTGCAGCACTACGGCATCGAGGATGGTTATTTCGTCGACGCAGACTAGTGTGAGGCCGTTGAGAATAGCAAAGTAGACCTCCAGGGAGGAACCGTCGAAAGAAATGTTGAGAAAATGACCAAAGCCTCCAGAAGACGGCAAGTGGCGGATGATGTTGTTGTTCCTGCAGAGTCGTGACACACCGCGATGCTCTACCATGACACCCTTGGGCTTGCCAGTGGAGCCTATGGTGAAGAGGACGTAGGCAAGGCTTGTTGGAGTCGGCTTCGGCAGAGGCTGAAGAGTTGTCCTCTTCCACCAAGAGCGCTGTGGTTCTTCCTCAAGAGTGTCGGCAATGCGAGCCATTTCGATGTTGTCCAAGTTAACGGCAGGTGTCGTCACATCTTGACCCAGAAGAAGGAGTCGCTTAGAGCCCTGGATAGCTGAAAGGATTGTCTCGACACGACCAGTTGGTGTGTTGTGGTTGAGAGGAAGATGAGTCATGTTGGCCTTGAGGATGCCAAAGAGAGCGATGATCTCTTCGCAAGATCGATAAGCCATGACTCCAATCATTGACTCGGGGGCAAAAGTCGGTTGTTGTTTGAGGATCCATCGAGCGAGAGTGTCAGACTTGCGATCGAGCTCGGTGTAGGTGAGCTGCGATGACGAGCTGCCCTTGACGGCCACACGATTGGGGGGACGAGCGACTTGCTCTTTGAACAGATCAATGATGCTAGAGTCGCGAGGGTAGTTGGTCTTGTTAATCTTGGTCAGGCCCTAGGAGTTAAGCTTGAGACGGTTGGTTTCTGTGAGCAACGGTAGCGATGCGATGGCCGTCTTGGGCTCGCTCAGCACACGGTCAAGAAGGTTGTTAAAGGCAGATACCATGGAGTTGATAGTCTCTGTCTTAAAGAGGTCCTGTGAGTAGACGACGTTGGCCGTCAAGCGGTCTCCATCGTCAAAGATGTGGAACTCTAGATCGAATCGCGAAGTTGGGATAGGATCCAGCATCTCCGACTCAAGACCGTCGCCTAGCTTGAGAGGTCCCGAAGTTCCTCGAGAGTGAAGAGCAAATATGACTTGCACAAGTGGATGACGAGACAAGTCTCTCGGAGTGTTAAGCTGATAGACGATCTTCTCGAATGGCACGTGCTGGTTGTCGAATGACGCGGCTGCGGTCTCTTGAACTTGCCGCACGAGATCTTTAAAGGAACCACCTTGTTCCATCTTGATCCGAAGGCACTGAAGGTTGACAAAGAACCCAATGAGTTCCTTGAGCTCCCATCGGTCTCTGTTAGCGTTCGCTGTGCCGATGGTTGCGTCATCGACCCCCGTGAGGCGGAAATGGGTTGCTCTAAAGGCCGCCAGCAAGACGACAAAAGGTGTAACTTCGGCTTTAGTGCAAAACTTCTGCAGACGATCGTGCATGGTGTTGGCGATGGTGAACTCATGGATACCCGCTCCTCCAGACAGAGTAGCAGGTCTGGGCTTATCGCAGAGGAATTCGGCAGGACGACTGGTCTGAAGCCGAGAGACCCAGTAATCGAGTTGGCGCTGGTACTCGTCTTGATGGAAGCGCTGCTTCTGCCAAGAGGCGTAGTCACGGTATTGAATGGGGAGGGGGTCGATCTGGCTCAGTGGATCGAGGCCTTTGACGGCGGCGGCGTAGAAGATGGCCAGTTCTCGGCGGAGAACGTTGAGGAGAACGTTGAGGGACCAACCGTCAGAGATGATATGGTGCATGAGGATCGACAGGACGTGGTGGTTGTCTTCTTCTGGGCCCAGCTGCCAGTGCGCAAGCTAAAGATGGCGATCTCGCTGTCGTGTATCAACGGGTGGACAACCTCACAGGAGAACACAATACCAAATACATGGAGAGCTATCCGTGCGAAGCCTGTCCGGATATCTTGGAATACTCCAGCAGCGTACATAACCAGCCGGAAGGCATCACGATGGGAACCCCGGAGGGACGATGGTTTGGGATGACAGCCAGCAGCAAGACTCAGATTACTCTGCTACACTCCAAGAATGACTTTCTCGATGTTGTCATTTTCGACTCACAAGCTCTAACGGAAACGGCCAAGCCAGGGGAATATCCGCCCGAGACATATAGGGTGAGATTAGGAGCAGTCCCTGACATCCTACCAGCTTCCGAATACCGTCTCAAAAAACCTGAGAGTCTCGGAGACGACTACACACTTTCATCCTTCGTCATGAGCGAGGATGGAAAACATGTTGTCGTCGTGCTGTCGGTGACACAGGCCCAGAGGCGCTGGCCGCGACACACTGTTCACGTCTGGACCGCTGACGTCGAAACCGCAAAAGTTGAGCTTTTCGTGGTGCCGGGCGTTCTAATGAAGCCCAAGACATACATCTCTCCGGATTGTCGATACATTGCTTTTGAGGAGGTTCGTGATCCCGTTGTCGGGAACGACACCGGTAACGAAAAGAAGGTGCATATCATGGAGTTGGAGACGAGACAGTGGGCGGCTATCATCGGGGATGAAAATGCCAGAACTCAAGGTGTGGCCTTTGGTTCCGGGGTCAAGGATGGTGCCTATGTGCTTGCTATAGCGCAAGAGGATTGTGTTGATGTATACGAGTTGTGGTAGAGAACTCGACTGCGCAACAAATCGTCAGGGTTGATCCATCGTACCAGGAGGGAATGAACCCGTTCCGTTGCAGAAACAGATCTCAGACCTATCCAAGGCTCAATTCTGTATATTTTTGTTCGTATGATGCCTCTGAAACATCTAGCTGTACCTTATTTCTCCAAAGCCTGTCCACTAAAATTAATGGCCAAATCTCTTTGTTCTACGGGAACATGTCACACGACAACCTCTCCTAATTGAGGACGAACGGCATGTTCATGTCGAATAGTAATACACAACGTTAACTTGTCACAAATCATGAATTAAATCTTGACCCTTTGCTCCCACAAAGTCGAGTATAAAAGCCTCCTCTTCGTCGGCATGAAAGCTCCAATCATCCTCACTTCACATCGAGTATACATCAGCAAATCTTTCCATCATCATGAACCAAGAAGACAGAGTCAACTTCACCCTTGGCTTCAGGGTCGTAGAGCTAGCGTCCTTCTTCGTAGACCCCCCAGAAGCCGAGATGTCCATGAGCCCCAAGGACATCGCCTAGCCCGTCAAACTAGACGGCACAATCTCGTATAATGATCTCCTTCAGAAGTACGAAAGAGGGGTCAAGAACTTGGAGAAATATGTCCAAAATGTGGATGCATTGGCTGATGATTTGGCCCGGGAAACCGTTACCTTGCCAACTGGGGGCGAGTCTGCAGCGGAGCTTACAGAGAGGCTTGCGAAGGAGAAGCAGCACGCCAATAAGCTCATTCATGCCATGCGTAAGGTTTTGGTCAAGGCCAAACAGGAAGCCGATGAGTACGACGCGATTGGGTGAAGCTAGGTAGGGGATGAGAACTTGAAGGGGACATGATAGGAGAGAAGATAGGAGAGAAGATAGGCGTGAGTGGCCAGTAGGATAATGATTCTAGCCACTTTAAAACAGGAGAAAGGATTAAAAATAAAAAAAAATAGCCCCCCCTTTTACAATCTAGTAACCTCTAGGTGTTGACATGTGTTTTGCTCTTATAAATGATGCTATTAGCTTGTTTCTCCCTCTTCGGGGATTAAAACTGTCTAGGTTGTTTAGCTCCCGTGTCTAGACCAAAGCCTCAAACATGGCTCAAGTGTCGAGCAAGAGGGGCAAACACCACTTGCCAGATAGCTAATTGCATGACGAGTTATCTATTCGGCCTTATCCGCAGAGACTCTTATTTCCTACCCTGTCACTCTTGAACATCCTTACGCAAACGTCTATACCCTGGAACGACACGAGTTGCTCACTAATTCCGCCTTCAGCTGACGGATACGAGCCTTATTTCCGCTTATGGCTTAGCTGGTGACGTCGATCGGGGCTAACCGAGCTAAATGTGGAGACAATACGGGAAATGAGCTGTCACTGCTCCGGTTAATCTATTCATCCGCTCTCGTATTCATCCTGACTTGACATTGCCCTCGCTCTCGATCTTATCACCATCAATCGAACGTTGGATGGCCCGAGACTCTTTTCGTCGTTTTCGCCTTGCGCTTCATCGATAGGCACAAGGTTCGACACGCCCACGCTCGTTCCGCCGTATCCGATCATCGATTGGAGCTGATGAGCCCCGTTGCTGCAGCGCGCGCTTAGAGCGAGCATCGCCAACTCGAGCTTCAAACAACACCGACGACGATCTCGATCCTGCTCCCCAACACTCGCTTGCAACCGACTATCGAGCAACTCCCTTCCTTCGAGACGAACGACCGCCAAGATGAGACCGTTCATGACGTTGCTGGCCTTGCTCCTCTCGGCTGTCACATCCGTCACGGCCGAGAGGCTCCTGACCTCCAATTCGTTGAACAGTTGCCAGCGCGAATCACTCTTTTCCGCGAGTCTCTTCAAAGTTACCATCACACCCAACAACTCTTTGGTCACCGTCGACCTCTCGGCCTCGGCCTCGGTAGAAGGATATGTCATCTTTGACGTTTCTCTCGATGTTTACGGTTACCGATTCTTCCACGAGAAGTTCGACCCATGCAACGGCGAACTCAAGCTGGCCCAGATGTGCCCCATGACGCCCGGAAACATCGACTCGAAATTCAATTTTGACGTCGGCGATGCCTTGGATCAGATCCCAGGAATCGCCTACGGCATTCCTGACCTAGACGCTACCATTCGCGCCTTTATCAACTTGACTGATACTGGCGAGAGTGTGGCTTGTGTAGAGGCTGACTTCTCCACGGGCAAGACGGTTGAGCAGATCTCGGTCAAGTGGGTTACTGCCATCATCATTGGACTGGGTCTTGTTTCGTCTGCCGTCACCTCCCTTCTCGGTTATGGCAATGCTGCCGCGCACTTGGCTGCGAATACCCTCTCTCTGTTCAGCTATTTCCAGGCGCAGGCCATCGTCGGCTTGACCGGTATCCATATGCCCCCGATCGTGGAGGCTTGGACGCAGAACTTCCAGTGGACCATGGGCATCATCAAAATGAGCTGGATGCAGGACATCTTTACGTGGTATCAGCGAGCCACTGGAGGTGCACCCGCCAGCATCTTTCACTTTCTCGGATCGGCCTCTGTTCAGGTTGCAAAGCGCTCTCTTGACGCTGTCGTGCCCCGAAGCGTAATACACCACGCAGCTCGCAGTATCGACAGCCTTGTCAAGAGGGGCAATATTGAACTCGCCAGCGGATCCTACATTGTGTATGGCATGCAGCGTGTTGCTTTCCGCTCCCACATCGAGACAACAAACCTTTTCCTGACCAGCCTTGTCTTCTTCATTCTCACTCTCATCTTTGCGACCATCATTGTCGTCCTCTGCAAGTTTGCGCTTGACTTGTGTGTTAAGCAGGCCTGGGTCAAGCGTGATCGCTTCCTCGAGTTCCGAACCGAATGGCGAACCATCCTCAAGGGCATCCTTCTCCGTCTCATTCTCATGGGCTTCCCCGGAATTACCATCCTTTCTGTCTGGGAGTTTACTCAGGCTGACTCCCCTGCCCTCGTTCTCCTTGCCGTGTTCTACTTCTTTGGCATGCTTCTCATCCTCGCCTCTGCCGCCTTCACCATCATCCGTCTCGCTGCGTTCAAGAACCCAACCTACAGCCTCTTTGCCGATTCTCGAGTCTTGAACAAGTGGGGATTCCTCTACATCCAGTTCCGCGCCTCGGGTTACTACTTTATCGTCCCTCTCATCGCCTACATCTTGGTCAAGGGCTTCTTCATCGCCCTCGGCCAGCATAACGGCAACCTGCAGGCCATCGCCCTCGTCGTCATTGAGGCGGCTCCTATGATCACGAGCACCGTTATGCTGCCCTACATGGATAAGAGCACCAACTCACTGAACATCGCCATCTACGTCCTCAACTTCCTCAACGCCATCTGTCTTGTCCTCCTCACCAATGTCTTTGGAATGCCGGCTATGGGCCCCTCTGTCACTGGTGTTATTCTGGTCTTGTTCAATGCTGCTTTCTCCTTGATCCTGCTGCTCATGACCATCATCTCGAGTGCCGTCGTCTTCTGGCAGAAGAACCCAGACTCCCGATTCCCTTTTATGGCTGATGACCGAGCATCGTTCATGAAGTCTCAGACTCAGGTCGACACTCTCACTGAGCTGGATGCCCTCGCTGCCACAGCTCGTCTTGATAGGGTGCCTATGCGTTCGTCAGAGGACTTGACGCCTCCTCGGTTCCCCGCTGATGACATACCTTCGACTTCCTCTATGCGATCGGAGAGCCCATCGAAGCCTCTCAAGCCGGTTTGAGAGCGAATCATCGTCAGCAGAGTTTGACTCATTTTCACCAACTACGCTATAAAGTATGTGGCCCGAAGCGGAGCCGCGCCGTGTCATTTAGACCGACCGCTGATCTAGACTACGGAGCGGGATACGGCACGACTATCTACATGACCTTTTGTATTCCACATAGAGGGAAACGGAGTGAATGGAACGGACTAGTATGCAGTTATGAACATGTTCCAGAGGTATCTACCCAACCTCACATCAAGATATGCCTTCTTCCCTCGTCAATGTTGATGGAATGTGATTCGTTGCCCCGTCAACTGACACTCATTGCCAAGCACTTTGGCGCTCTCCCTTGTCTCACCCTTACCACTTGAATCCATCCGCTTTGAGGTCCTTGACCACGTCCTTTGCCACAAGCCTCTCAATGGCGACGCCGGGGTGGTAACCATCCATCCACAACTAGTTTATCGTCAGCATATCCCTCTCAGCTCAGTAGAATTGTGGTGACATACGCAAGACACTCCATCTGGGTTGATGCAGAGTGCATCAGGGGCACCATAGGCTGTGGGGTTCTTGACTGCCTTGTCGAATGCGCGTGATGTGTCGACAAGGGTGATTTTCGCTTGACGGTTGGCCTTCTTGAAAGCACGTAGCTTGGAAGTTAGGTGGTTGTTAAAGAGCGCGATGGCGGAGATGAGACGGGTGGTGTTTTCCTCTCCTTGGTTAAACATGGTCGGCGTCAAGTTGGTTGCTTATCAGGGTGTTAGATGAGTAGCTGGTGCTTCATGTCGACCACTTACGTGGAACGCTCAGCAAGGCGAACCTCCGTAGTCCAGAGTCGTAGAGCACCTGGAGAAGTTCAAAGTACCTCGTCACTGAAGCTTCCATAATATCAGTCACGTTTGGTGCCCAATGGCTGTTTCCTACGTCGTTGACTCCCATCCAAACCCCGGCGAGGGTATTCGAAGCCTTCCAAGGCGCATAGTCGGGTTGCTTAGCCAAGTTGTTGACGAACTGATCTACCTGATCTTCCATGCTGAGGACCGTCGGCATGTAAGGCGTGACGATGTCGGCGTCAACAGTTGCCCCTCCGTATGCAAAGTTGTATGCCAAAACGAGTGAGCTGTTTACTTCAGTGGCCATGCTGCCGACCCAGTTGACGCCGCCTGATGCTGTCCATCCTGGGAAAGGAGGATTGCCTAGGGGGTTTGAGGATGATGGCTTTTCGCCATTGATGTCAAATCCGGTTTGAGAATACGAATCACCGCTAGAAACAGTCAGTCTGCTGAAGAAACATGGCTCTTGGAGACGGACAAGGTGATCAAGTATTTGGGAGCCGAGGCAGCCAACACAGGGTTGGCCTGGGCTAGGATAAGAGCCGAAGCGGCGATCAAGACTTTGGTAGCCATCTTGTGGGATAGAATGCGCCTGGTTGATCAGTTCCACTATAAGCCTGGTCGATGAGATATATACTAGCTATAGGCCTTTATTTAAAACCGCCAGACACTCGAACAAGGCCATTGTAACTATGCATATCTGCCAACACTGTTCCGAGCTATGGCCATCTGCTTGACCAAAACGTACTGGGCGGGGGTATGTCCAAGAGTCCGGATAAACGTAAACTCAATGATGCTGGGCCAAGGGATGGGGTCAAGGTCACAAACAGATCCCAAGGCCGATGGCTTCTGAATCTAGCTTTTGCGCCGCCATTCAACTGACGACATATCATGACGAATCGACCCAATGAAGCCATGGATGAACAGGTTCCGTGGCTCAAGCATCGTCGGCTGATATATCCCCTCGCAATACCCCTCCCCAGGCGGCCCGAACATCCGATGCAACTCTATTAAGCAGAAACCGGCAAATCCCAATTCGTAGCGGAGCGTGCTCCTCCATGTCGATCAGGGAAATACAAGCCGAGCTAGGCAAGATTTGAAACGGAACCAGGGACGAGACTCCAATCCTTGCTATTGACAGGATGGGGTATAAATGCCTCAGGGAAACTTTTTGCTGCAGGAACATTCGCTGGATCCATACAGTCGCAGAAATGAAACTGAATATTGCCTTGTTTCTATCTCTTGCAGCGGGCCTTTTGGGCGCCGAGGCCCGTCCGAAGGGACCCAAGAAGGACTTTGTTACTGTCAAGGGTGACAAGTTTCAGCTGAATGGCAAGGACTTTTACTTTGCTGGGAGCAACGCTTATTATCTACCCTTTCAAGATGTATGTCTACCACTTGAGTATATGGACCTTGTTAACAAGCCATAGGACGAAAAAGATGCGTTGCGTGGTCTTACAGCAGCCAAAAAGGCAGGCCTAAACGTCATCCGCACTTGGGGCTTCAACGACAGGAATGCTACGACTGATCCAAACGGCCTTCCCAAGTATGGAGGAGAGGGTGCGGGTGATACAAGCGTCTACTTTCAGACTTGGGAGAATGGCAAGTCCAAGATCAATGTGGAGCGGTTTGATCGGGTGATCAACGCTGCGTCCAAGGCTGGAGTCAAGCTTATTGTGGCTTTGACGAATAACTGGGCTGATTATGGTGGTATGGATGTTTATACTGTTAACCTTGGTGGAAAGTATCATGATGATGTGAGTATTACTGCTCTGTTTATTAAACCATGCTAATGTGTATGCAGTTCTACCGACTGCCTAAGGTCAAGAAGGCTTATAAGCGCTACGTCAAGACCATGGTGAATCGGTACAAGAACTCACCTGCAATCATGGCCTGGGAATTGGGAAACGAGCCTCGCTGCGGCGCTGATGGAGTCCGCAACCTTCCACGGAGCGACAACTGCACACCAAAGCTTCTTTCAGACTGGGTCGAGGAAATGAGCGCCTACATCAAGAGCCTCGACCCATATCATCTCGTCACATGGGGTGGCGAAGGTGGCTTTAACCGCGAGTTAGATGACTGGGCTTACAACGGTAGCGATGGCGGTGACTTTGACCACGAGATTGCTCTTCCCGACATCGACTTTGGCGTGTTCCACAGCTATCCTGACTGGTGGACAAAGACTGTTACCTGGTCCAACCAATGGATCATCGACCATGCCAAATCCGCTGCTAAAGTGGGCAAGCCTGTTGTCCACGAAGAGTACGGCTGGTTAACACCCGAGGCTCGAAAGGAGTACCTCAACACCACGCGGCCAGAGACAAGATCAGGGGTTCTCGGGAAGTGGCAGAAGATACAAGTGGAAAAGAAGATGCCGGGCATGTATTGGCAATTTGGTTACTCTGGCTTTTCGTACGGGAAGAACCATAACGATGGGTTTACAATTTATCTTGAGGACAAGGAGGCGAAGCAGCTGGTGTACAAGCATGCCAAGGAGATGAATAAGCTTAACAAGAGGTGAGGCTAGGTCTGGCCTCGTGGGGACATCCCCTTGGAGGTGTTTGTGTGAGCTAGATATATACAGCTGCCAGCGCTCCTAGAAGAATCCAGGTATCTGGTCGGTTGATTGCGGCGAATCCTTCTACCGTGGTGACACTGGCTGTTGGGGTGGTGGATGAGGAGACATCGGAGGAACCTGTTGCGTCGACCTGCTGTTTGTTCTGGAAACCGGCCGTCTCTGTGGAAGATGTCGTTCCAGTTGACGTTTCGGTTGAGGTTCCAGTTGAGGTTGTCGCCTTGGGTGAAGCCTTTGACTTGGTCTCAGACTTGTCCGTCTCGTCAAGCTCAATACTGCCGTAATCTCCCGTCTGATCTCCATAAGTGTAGCTCTCAGCCGGGTTAAAGTTCTCAATCTTGACGCTCTCGACAGTCATGGTGAAAGGCGCATCGCTGTAATCCGTCTCTCCGCCAGCCCAAGTAATGGTTCCCTCCGCATTGTCGGAATCGCCTCCAGCCCAGATGCCGAGCTTGATACGCATAGGTGTCTGGGGATAGTTTTCGCCCCCGAGGGCGTCGGCGTAGTTCAGGGTTCGGACTGCAGTGCCATCGATGTACCAGACGCAGGTTTCTTTCGTCCAGTAGATGGTGTAGTTGTGAGAAGTGGTTTGAGAACTAGCGGCTGCGACTGTCTCGCTGCGGGTGTCGGAGGTGCTGTTGCCTTTGCCGTAGTAGTTGGTTTGAACCTCCTCTGAGCTGCCACCAAGCCATTCCCAGTCGCTTTGGTTGTCCGGTTAATACAAGCATACAAGTGTTTGAGATGGCCAAACTTACACTTCATCAAGAACATCCGAGAGGAGAACCGCAGAAGAAACAATGCCAGTGCCGGAAGCCGCCTTCAAATGGACCTCAAGACGACCGAAGAATATGTACCAATTGGTCTGGATAGTAGGAGCATCGCCCTTCTCGTTGATAGTAAACTCGGCACCTTTCGAGGTGTATTCGACGTCCCCAGAGCCAATGGATTCCCAGTTGTCATCGTCGGCGCCCTTGGTGAAGTCGACAGAGTAGGTTGAGGAAGAGAGGCCATCGTCCGCGGAACAAGAGCCTGGATACAATTAACTAAAGCGTTTTTTTTTTTTGGGATTGGCCTGTGAAAATACTCTTCTCCATAGGATTGCAATCGCTATAAGTCTGAGCAGTGGCCGAGGCGATGAGCCCAGCTGCGAGGGCAACTGCAGATCGCCCCAAATGCATACTTAATGAGCAGAGCAGTAACTGAAAGAAGTCTAGAATGTAACAAGTGTGATAAAGAGTGTAATACGAAATTAACAAAAGAGTGTATTGACAGGGAAACCAATTCCACGACGATATTAAAGAGAGAAAAGCAGTCGGAAAGTGGGAGACGCGACCGAATCCACGCTCAAAGTAAACTTTTTCATCTTCCCTCAAACCCTCCCTCGCGTCGATCTGAAAAAAATGGACCTCGCAGCGGCAAATCGGTGAGAGTACGTGGATGGTTGCGTCATTCAACTGGAGAAGATAGTGGAGATAAGGGGGGTTGACGCGTGTTGGGTGGAACCATTTCCCCTGAAAATCTTGAGGCTGATAGCATGAGGGTTCGTATAAAGAGTACGTGGTTCGTCGTGTTTATAAACGAAGCAGAGGAATAGATGCTTACTCAGTGACTGAAATAGAGGTGAGGGTGAACGTCTTTGTAAGCGCATCACTTAAATTGAACGACACCTCCAACCATTCGCTTGGTCGTATCCTGCCTCAATGACGTGCAAGAGGCATGACTAAGCGGAAGTTATAAACGACTTGCTTCCTAATGCTGTTCTACTTATAGCATGACAGTGGACTGAAGCGGAGACAGTTGTTGGCGACCTCTCTTGTGTCTCGTAACAATATTCATCAACAGTGCACACACAAGAACCCCAGTGTCGAGGTGGTTACAGTGGTCCTTGTAGTCACTTGGTGTAACTATACAACTCTATGAGCCTCAAGCGAGCATTCCCCTTTGGAACCTGATGCAAGACAGAATTCCATTCAGTCCAAAGGGCTGGTTGAATGGTTATTCAGGCCAGGTTTGGTGGCGGAGGTCACAAGCAGCCCTATCAGCATGCTCGGCATCACCCACTTCCCAGTCTAAAAGGATGGCGATGGAATCATGCCCGTCTCGGCCACATACTGATCCCAGAACAATACCAACTTGTCCAAAACTTCCGAATTTGTGTCGGCCACGTCCATCTGCTCACTGGGGTCTTTTGCTAGATTGAACAACTGCCATCTCTCGTTTTCCAACTTCGGGTCCCACACAGCCTTCCAGTCGCCCTGACGAATTGCTCTGTGGCCAAAGAGTTCCCAGCCGTGAATGTGCGTATCCTCTCCGTGTATGGATACATCATCTGCGTTGTGCGAAGCGAGGTGCGGCACCCAAGACTTGCCACGAGGAAGCGCGACATCGCGGCCTCGGTATGTCTTTCCGGGATGTTCAAGTCCAGCCAGCTCGAGGATCGTGGGCAAAACATCCATGACTGTGACGAACGAGTTGCTGATGCTGCCTGCTTGTGGCTGCAGGGGCGGATAACGAACAATGCAGGGACATCTGATTCCTCCCTCGAAGGTCGTGCCTTTGACGCCCCTGCTCGGAGCAGTTCCAGCGTTTGCCCAGCGGGGGCCGTACCAGATGAACGAATCTTTATTACCGAGGTTTTCCGTGCTATTGTCGTAGTACTTTTCGATGATATTCGCCATCGTTTTCGGGCTGCCCATGATCTGCAACACAACTATTAGATAGAGCAAATAAGCTGAGATGGGGTATTAGAGCTCACCGGTAGAGCCTCCATGGCAGCACCCTCGGCGCCGTTGTCTGACATGAAGAGGATAAACGTGTCGTCCAACTCTTGGCTCTCCTTGAGATACTCCACGACTCGTCCAATATTCTCGTCAATCTGTTCGACCATGGCGGCGTAAATCTCCATGGTCTTGGCAGATCGTTGCTTGTCATCGAGTGAAAGATCATTCCACTCTGGAGTCATGGCGGTCGGCTGTCATTCAAGTCATGTCCTTTGAAGCAATTTCATCGCTTAGCTGCCGAGTCTAAATTCCGAAAGTACTTGACTAGCTTGTTGCGATGAAAGCTAACCCCTCTTTGTGAACGGCTAACATTATCCATCCATTGGCTAACCTATTTTTCCCTCTTCTCTCCGCCATCCGCCCACCTCTAACTAGGCACACAGCACCTCAAGGAGAACTCGCCAATGGCTCCAGACTCTTCGTCATCGTCAAATACCCCGGCCCGGCCCAATCGCGGCCAACAGGCAGTCCGCATCCCGTCGGACCTGGCCCTGATCCTTGACGACGCTGGCTCCACCCCGGCCGGTTCCCAAGACGGGCCACAGGCCAAGAAGCGGTCCCGGACAACGACCGACTACACCCATAGAAACGAGTCCCGGTAGCTTGTCAATTCTGCCGTCTTGGTAAGGTCAAGTGCGACAATGCCAGACCTAGTTGCGGCTACTGCCTTCGCCAACATGCGAGATGCGTTTATGGCGAGAATGATTCACCTCAGCCTCCTTCCCCGGCCAGCCATGATGTCGAGAGCGAGGGCTCAGATCAAAAGATCCTTGCACGGCTTGATGAGATCAAAGACATGATTGGGCGGTTGCAGGTAGCGCCGTCAGTCGCATCTGGTGCATGTTCGATAGCGTCGCCACAGACGACATCTAATTATCAGGGCATATCGCCGGGGACTGCTCAGTCTCCTTCGATCAAGGCACCTAACCGCCAAAATCGGCGGAGCGTGCAAGATGCTCAAGGCTGAATACGTCTCCATTCATGGCCTTTAGGTGCGAAGCTATACTCAAGTGGCCAGCTTTACGCACCATTGTACCAGAGAAGGATACCCAACTTGAATCCTTTCTCCTTGTACCTGAACTGAGCGATAGTTGCTGTGAAGAAGATGGAGGCAACCGATACAGCCCTGAGATTACAGGCTTGCTTCAAGGCGGAGAGTTCACGTTGTTGTGTCAAAGGTTCCTCACTCTCTTCCATCTTCGAAATCTAATCTTGGATGGCCAGCAGCTCATGAGGTTCGCAAAGATGGCCGATGAAAATGGTCTGGGATGGGATTCAGCTTCTTGTCTTGTGGTAAGCCAAACATTCTGTGCCATCCTTTAGCATGTTCTGAACTGGTCTAGCTGTTGGCATCTGCTCTGGGCGTCACCACCCAACCATGGAAGAAACTACCGGAAACTCGCACGGATATCCGATTGAGCGCTGAGGACGCACAAGATACAGTGCCATTTTTCGAGAATAATACAAACGCAGAAGCGTACTTTCTCGCAGCTAAGAAGAGGCTCGGCCTTTTAGGCGATAGCTTGTTGGACATACAGTGTCTCTTTTTGGCATTCATCTACGAGAAGACGTATTTTCGCCACCTGCAAGCGTGGTTCTACCTCCAACAGGCTGCCACGAGGCTTCAGGTCCGCTTACTCAAAACTGGCACAAGACCGTGGGCAAGTTGCGAATCCGCTGAGCCCGACGATCTCCATATCGAGCAGAGAGTATTCTGGTCTTGCTTCAGAGCTGAGAGGTTGGTTACGAAATACATCTCAGACGAGAAGGCACTGACACTGATTCCAGAGAATTTCTACTTGAGATAGATCTCCCACCCAGTGGCTTGGGAGACTTATCATATCCTGATCCCCTTCCTGAACCTCCACTGACATTTGCGACCTTGAGTGCCGATATTAAGACAAGGGGCTTGTCACCAACCAACTATGACTCGCAACTTGAAGAGAGAGGCTGGTGTTATTATTTGGCCGAGATCTCTTTGAGGAGAACTATTGACGATACGCTTCGGCATCTCGCCAAAAATGAAGAGGAGTCTTGGTTAAGTGACCCCTCACAGCTCGTGCGCCAGTACCATGAGCTGGAGAAACAGAGATCGATATGGTAAGCAACTAGAGATAAGGGTTGGATGGCATGCTGACTCGAGGCAGGCATTTTCATCTACCTTCTATGGTACAATTCGACGATGAGCAAGTCCCCGACAACGAATTTGCGTTTGGTCTCAAAGGCCGCTTTCTCGAATGGAACGAACTCCTGCTCCGTCCTATTCTCTACCACGTTCTCCACCTACCTTCCAACCAGATAGCACTTCTAGAATGCGTCGAACTTGCAGAGAAGGCAGTTCATTTGTACGTGCAGGAAATCTATGAGTATCAACACATGTTGCGGCACGGTGGCTCCTGGTTCATTACCCGTCGCATTTTTGCTTATGCTTGTCTTGTGTTGGCGGCTGCAAGACAGCTTGAGCGCAGAATCAAGCTCCCATTAGGCTGGGGGTCTGCCATACAGGTTGCTATTCGGACATTGAGGTTTTGGGGTCAGGATGCAGCGGATGTAAGGCATATGGCTTCAACTTTGGGCTTGATGTTTTCTAGAATGTGCTTATAAACATGTATGCTATATATAGTTCTATACAATCTCTCATATTGTAATTTACTACGGCACGTCGTATTATGACGGTGCCCATAGAAACTATGCCCGAGGGTCAATCCTATCTTCTTCCATCGCCCCAGTTCGAGACAAGAAATTGCGGGTAGGGATGCTACACTACCTATAGACCCAAGCGCGCCAGTTTCATGATCATTCCCTTTGAGCCAAGCAATAATTACTTCAAGGGGGCTTCATTTGACAATGATACAGCCTGGGAGACCTGGTCTGCTCAGGCATGCTCTAAACAGAGTACTATAAATGCTCGGATCCCTCAGGGCTGTTTACAGGCGAAAATAATACTATTACGCAAAGATAAAGCATCCATAGACATCTAAAATCATTAAATATACTTATGGTTCTGAAATAAGTTATGTGGCTGAAACTGTTTCTGGGGCATATGTCCCCGTTAACCAAATAATAAATGCCACGATAGGAACTAGGCTAAGGCAGATGATTGTCGTAAAGTACGTAGGATAATGGGGACTCATACCTAGCTATATTATGGGAGGTTATTTAGCCTCTCGGCGGGTAAAACTGCTCTAACCACCGTACGAGAGACGAGAGAGAACCATTCCTTTCCACCTTCTAATAATTTCTGCAATTTCTCAACACAATGCCGAGAACAACAATCGACCGCCATAGGTAGATAGGCTAGTTTCTAAAATTTTATCACTTGGGTCATCCATAGGCTCATCGACGTTCTCTAATCCCAAGCGAACCGGAGGGGCGGTAGCACGTCGGCCCTCGGATTGTCTGTCGGTCTGTTTTCGGCTTGCGGCGCGGCACGCAGACTTAAGCGTCGGTAAAAGGACTGTGAAGCGGGATAGGATAATCAATACCCGTAGCCAGCGATAGGGTTTATATGACAAATGTTAATTGCCGGGTACTTATTATCCGGTAGTCACTGGCTCACCAAATGGTTGGGCGAGATTACCCTACCAGTTACCCCGACTCGACCACCCGTCGTATCAGCTTATCCCTCGTCCACCACTTCCTAGCATTCTTGATCGGATGATTGGTGAGCTATCCGATGAGTATATCGGAGAATGGACGAATTGAAACGCTTAGAATTGATTTATGGGTGTTGGTTGAAGACTATAAAGCAACTCTTCTACTCCGAATCATCCGTATCAACTCAACTCAACCAACACCAGCCTCATCAACACCTATAACCTTGTCAACTCCATTGCCATACCGGCCATCCTCATCAAACATGTCTAGCAACAGCAGCACCGTCAAAGTCGCCGCCATCCAGGCTGAGCCTGTCTGGAACGACCTGCAGGGCGGCGTTGCTAGAGGCTTCTAGCAACGGCGCCAACGTCATCGGGTTCCCGGAGGTCTTTATCCCCGGCTATCCATGGTGAGTACAGACCTATATGATGGCGTCGAGGCAGGATTGTCTTACTCAAAATCTAGGAGCATCTGGGCAAACTCTCCCACGGATAATGCGCCGTATATGAATGAGTACTTCCAGAACTCGTTGGAGAGGGAGTCCCCCGAGATGGACCGTATTCGGGAGGCTGTTCGTGAGGCTGGAGTGTTTATTGTGCTGGGATATAGTGAGCGATACAAGGGAACTCTATATATTGCTCAGGTATGTCAAAAGCAATGTCATCTCATTTCTGGGGTACTAATATTTTAAGTCCTTCATCGATGAGTCTGGTACCGTCGTTCACCACCGCCGTAAGATCAAGCCCACCCACGTGGAGTGAGCTATCTATGGCGACGGGCAGGGCGAGTCGCTTAAGACCGTCGTACCCTCCAAGTTCGGCCGAATTGGAGGACTTAACTGCTGGGAGCACAGCCAGCCGCTTCTGCGATACTACGAGTACTCGCAGGATGTCGACATTCACATCTCCAGCTGGCCTTCCATCTTCCCGCAGCATAACCCCGGGTGGCCCTACCACATTGTCCCAGAGACATGCAAGAACTTTTCCAATATCCTTTCTCAGGAGGGCGCATGCTTTGTCGTCCTAGCGAGTCAGATCCTCACCGAGAAGAGCAAGGAGGCGGCAAACGTCCAAGGCTACGCGTACACGGAAAAGAGCGGAGGTGGCTTCAGTACCATCTTTTCGCCATTTGGACAGGAACTTGTCGAGCCACTGAAGCCTGACGAGGAGGGCATTCTGTATGCTGAGGTTGATATCAAGGAGAAGTATAAGGCTAAGCAGAACCTTGATACTGTTGGACACTACTCTCGCCCGGATCAACTAAGCCTTCGGGTCAACACGCACGCCTCTACGCCAGTCTTTTTCGCCAACGATCTCTGAGGCTTAAGTAGAACGGTTGATGTGGATGAAGAGGTCGAGTCACTGATTAAGGTAGGTGTCAGGTCAGAGGAGGGGAGTAAAGAGTCTCAGATGGAAACGAAACACTGCCAGCGCACACGCAGTAGTGGCGAGGAAAAAAAGCCATATAGGAAGTAAAATTTAAATAAATTTCTATAAGGATATTCTAAAGGTTTATTTATAAATTATGAATCTAGACTGATTTGAGGGTGATTAAAAATTTGATTTTATATGGGAAAATGAAAATTTTAGTTATGTATTAGAGTAAATTATCAAAGAATGCCACGTCAACTCCTTCGAATATCCCATCATTGGCGTTGCCGGCCAGGCTTGGTGCCATGGTTGCAAACTCGGCGGAGGTACTGTTAAATCTGCTGATCGAATCGAGCTCACCCTGCCCAAACGTGGATGGCAGAGGAAGCTGCCAGTCTGAACTGGGCGTTGAGACACCAAGGTCAGACGGGTTCGTAGTCGGCTGGTTGTCTCTAGCGGTCTGGCCTTGCACTGAATAACTGCCCCATAGGTGTGTCCAATGAGGCTGAAGAGTCTCGTGAAACGCCATCCTCTGTGATTCGAATGGTACTATAGTGCGGGATGGAGATGGTCATGTCTGCCACCTTGCGTGACGCATCTTGCGTGCCATCTTGCACTCTTGCTGTGTCAAACTCTTTCCCCAAGAGCTGCCGCAACACTTTGGCGCTCTGGACGGACATTGTATCGCGATTGTGACGGTGTATCTCCTCGAGGCACTCGATAACCATCTCCACCATCCCCCGGTCGCTTGGTCGCTGATGTGCCAAGAATATCCCGGAGCCATGTTTGTGAGACTCTAGATGTGCCAGGAGGAGTGCCAGGCTTGCCGCGAAGGCGAGGAAGTCCACTGCTCGACAGCCAAAGGTCACGACGTTGACGCTCCGGAAAGAAATGAACTGTATAAGCAGCTCCCGTGAGGCATTGACGCACGTGCTGCGGCTGTACTCGAATTTCTGGTCCCGCAGGCTCGACTGAAGCATGAACGGCAGGTGTAACTGAATCAGCAAGTGGTAGTGAAAGATGTGGCTGAGGATGCGCGAAGCGTCTTGGAAGAGCTGCAGCCTGTTATCCACCGGCAGCTGGGGCACCGCCCACCACGAGGAGGAAAGGCTCCCGACTGCAGCCTGCAGTTCCATGTCGATATCCCAGGTCGAGGTCCAGGCGGCCTGGATGTCGGAAGACCGCCACTCATTTCTTCCCAAGAGCTTCTTGGCGATCGACACATGTGATCTCTCGAGTTTATCTACTGGGTCATCGCTGCTGATGGTCACGCCAGAGATCGAGCCGATATCCAGGCCCATTGATGGGAGGCCGATAATGAGAGAATGACAGTCGTAGTACAGGATGCGGAACCACATGTGCTTTGAGCTGGCCTGAGAGCCGGGATCGAGTTTCTTGACGGACGTTTGCTGGTCCTTGTGCAACCCCATCATCTGACACATCATCAATGCGCGTCGGAAGGCCATCCAGGCTCGTCGAAGATTCCGGTTGTTGAGATGGAAGAGCGCCTCGAGTAGAACACACTGCAAGCCCTCGAGCGTCCCAGCCAGCTCATTATTTCTGGACACATGCGTGATGGCGAGACTTGAGAGTCGTTGTATCATGACCCGTCAGTCCTCGTGAAGATGGTCCAGAGCTGGATTGTGGACTGGATGCATGTGCTGTAGAAAGATAGCCCAGGACAGCCTTCTCAGGCCGATCAACATGGGATGAGTATCCGGTGGAGGGTACCCCGCGCATCTAGTGATCCACGAGCGGTCGCTGTTGAAGACCTGGTCATACGGTAGCCACATGACCAAATGACATGGACGTTCTTTGGCCGATTCGAGAATGAGGTCGACATCATGTCGAGATGGAAGCGAGGCATGTAGTATCGTCGACAGCCGCTGGGCTTTGCTGCTTTCCAGAGCCAGGCCTGGACTGGAACGATGGCTCGAGCCCTGAGCCCATCCAGAAGACTTTGTATGAGCGTGAGCGGGGTCGAAAGCCTCGGCGGTATCGACTATGCACTGGTAATGGTCAGCAAGGTGGAACGCGACTTCTATTTTGCCTTGACCGCTGAATCTGTCTTGTCTCTTTCGTCACTCACCGACGTCGAGGAAGAACCACGTGGGATTGGAGTGGTGTCCTGAGACTGAGGAGTAACGAAACCGAGCTGACCACCGTCCCCTCCACCAACCTCCCGCAACGAGGACATCTTCCTTGTCAATGCCTGCATCATCGCTTCCATCCTCTCCAGCCGCTGGTCCACGTCTCCATTCCCGGGCCCTATGCTCGGCTCATCGTCATACTCCTGGCTCACACGGCTGGTCCCGCGCTGCCGACATCCAACACACACCATATCAGACTGCAAATGGTAGTTGCACTTGATTTTGCGCCGCTTGCACTCCCATCAGCTTCGTGTCCCCTTGCGCACCTTCCTTCGCTTGGGTTCTGGAAGTGCCCCCTCCGGACGCGGGGGGAAGGCAGTGAGATCGTCTTGGGTCATGATGGTTTCACGTTTCGGCGGACCAAGAAGGATAAGCCGGGAGCCAGATAGAACGAACGTCAGCGGGAAGAGGGGTCCGGGGATTTTCGTGACGCGCAGCTTGTTCGGCCGAGCGCCGGCGGAATGGCACTTCGCCCGTTGCAAGGGGCCGGGGGCGATCCCATAAATTGTAAATTAATTCCACTGTTGCCAGGTAAACTACCTTGGCTGATTCGGCATCTTTATTTCCTGAACGCCTTGAAGATAACATTTCCGTGCTTTTTCCGGGTTAAAACCAATTAGGATAGTTCATTTGAGAGTTACATCAAGATCGGCCAAGTTTGTATAGAACGAGAGGTACCATCAATGATCAGAGCTACACTAGACAATCTTTGATTTGGTTGACTAAAGGCCAATAGCGTGTTTGTATTTCGTTAAAACAAGGTGAAGTGGAGTGCGCTTCCTTGGAGTACGTAGACGGGGACTCTTTCCAGGGTGATGTCGAGGACCTTATGTGAAGATGCGTCCCCGAGGAGCGCTCGGGTTGCCGCTCAGGAGAAGTTTGGCAGCGCCTGGGATAACGACCATGTTTATTGATCTAGAGCGCGTGTGGTGAATGGACTAAGGCTCTTTCAGACGTTGCCGTCTGAAAGGGCCCGATCAAAGTCCCGAGAAGGGCACAAGCCATCCCCTTGACTTACACAATCATTGAGACACATGGCAGGCGCTTTCCAAGACAACCGAGTCATTCCTCCATATGAAGGAATCTCGGCAACTAACAAGGCAAAGGGCCAGCAAGAATTGCTTATGTGTGTCATGTCAGCATTGTTCTTATCAATGGCGTCTCCAAAAGCGGCCATCAGCCACAATAGTAAAAGACAGAGTTAGTAATACGTGGCGGCATTCAGGTCAGCATTCTTGGCCTTTAATCCCTCCAAGCCCCTCGAGTCTAGACTGGATCGAATCTACTAATGTCTACCAGAGATGTCTTTACCATGTATCGGTGACTATGGTCCAGTTCAGGCCTTTTGCTGCCGTATCCAGAGTCTGATGGCATTATTTGAGTTTGATCATCACCCTAGCTTGTTCCTAACCAACAGAGAACCTGTCAGGTATATCATCCACGCAGTGCAGAGATGGCCGAGGAGGAATGGTGGTGGGCAGGAATCGAGAAGACTGGCTAGATAGCAAGATTAAATGAGTTAATAGATCTGACTAATTACTATTTGTTTCCTGCTGGTCAATCGTCGGATGCTCACCCCCACACTCATCGGTAGGATACCAGACCAATTTGACGGACCTTTCCGCGATCAGAAATCGAGTCCTGGGGGATATCATTCACTAATAATGTAGATATGGAGGGTAGTTGTATTCTGCTATTCTCTTGGATGCTAATGGCGTCAATAAGCCGAGGTGACTTGGGATTCAAGGGCGCTATTCCCACTCTGTCAGTAGGGGCGTACATATACAGGCCACCACACTCAAACGAGATGATGAACCTTGGATATGAAGGGACTTGACGAGGAATATGTTATTATGATATAGTTATTTCGGAGTAGAGTCGTGTCAGATTTCTCAAACCATCTAGCTCTTGTGCTTAATTTGCATCACCACCAAATTTACCCCTATCGGTGGAGTTGTCGATCCTTTTCTCACCTCAGATTGGCCTGCCCAGAATTAGAGATCGAATCAAAGTCGCATTGACCCTGGCATCAGCCGCTGATCGTGATCCAAATTAAATGATCCACCAACTAGGCAAAGCCGCCGAGGCCTTAATCTCCTTCCCTGTCAGATCGGTAAGGATCCCTTAATTTCGGCGCATGATAAAACCTGTTTAAGCATGTACCATGTCGATGCTCCCCTCATGAAACGCTGGCCCGTGAGATGACATGATGGGATCCACGGCTCAGCCCTGTCAGTCGCAACGTTGATCGTGTCTTATCCAATCAAATTCTCTCCGCGCCTGATGCCCCCCGAATAGAAGTCTCGCTTGTTTGCTGACTGCATCGGCTTGGTGTCTGGGCGCTAAGCCACGCAGGATTACAGATGGATGAGGCTATGGGAGAACGCCATGGTATATAATCCTGAAGGCCGTAGACTATGTGGAACTTTTTACCTCATTTTGATCAAGAACCCATTTCTATCAAACACAAAAATGACGTCGCGGGTGATTTTCTGGACCTTCCTCGGCGCTGCCGTGAATTCCGCGTTTGGAGCAGCATGCCTCCCTCGAACACCCTTCAAGTTGATCGTCGAGCACGAAGGAGACCTCGCGCCTAGCGTCAACCTCGACTTTCCCGATCCCTCCATTATCCAGATCGAAGATGGCTCTTGGGTCGCTGTTGCCACCGAGGGTAACGGCAGACATCTTCAGGTCGCAACGACGGACGATCTCCTAGAGGGAGAGTGGTCAGTAAAGGACTACGATCTTCTACCAGAAAACGGCTGGACGAACGGCGAGAACTTTTGGGCACCCGATATTCGACGCCTCAACGACAAGGAATGCATCATTTACTTCTCCGGAAGACGCCAGAGCGATGGCCAGTTTTGCATCGGCGTTGCCCGCTCGGAAGACCCCGTGGGTCCATACAAGCATGATGAAGAGCCATTGATCTGCGCTCCCGAGGGTTACCATGGCGTCATCGACGCGTCTGGCTTCAAGGATCCCGATTCTGGCAAGAACTATGTCATCTTCAAGTACGAGGGAGATGCGAGCGGCCCTACCGGCGGTACACCCATCCTCATCCAGGAGATCCAAGACGACGCCAAGACACTCGTCGGCGAACCCACACAAATCTTCGATCGCATCGGGGAGTTGGATGGTCCCCTTGTCGAGGCGCCCAACATCGTCAAGCTTAAGAACAGCGTCTACGTCCTCTTCTTCAGCACGCACCTCTTCACAGACCCCAAGTACGACGTCAACTACGCCTATTCCAAGAGCCTGACCGGCCCGTACGAGCGAGCAGAGGAGTCTCTGATTGAGGCGCCCGACTTTGGCCTCAAGGCTCCGGGAGGCATGACGAGCAACGAGGCTGGCGATATTCTCGTCTTCCATGGATGGTGCAGAGAAAATGCGCGGTGCACGTACACTGTTCCTTATAAATATGAGGGAAGCGTTTAAGTTAGGGATATCGCATAGGCGGCTAAAGAGGTTTACTTCTAGCAGGGCTGTGAAAAGAGCACATACAAAGGCCTGGCCAGCCGATTGGCTTTTATCCATTCTTTAATCTATTGCTCAAGTGAAAAGGCTACGGTTTCGCTCGTGTTCGCTCTGTATATCTTAGTCAGAGAACCTCTCGTGCGTTGATACTGTATTTTCTATTTGACATATAAACCACGATAAGCAGGTTTCTGCAGAATACGTCGATTCATTGCGCCAGCTAGTAAGAAAGACATTTCCTGTGTGACCACACAAACAGATCTCATGCAGGCTTACCCGTACCCCTGGCGGCAGGCCTCAGCCAAACATTAATAATCCCTCACCTCATTCCTCATGACAACCCCACATTCAATTTCAGATCATCTCATCCCACAATGCGTATCCTCTAGGCAGTCTATGCCAGTGATTGCATTGTCTACTTAAAGGTGCGACATGGCAGACCCTTTGAGCACAGCAGCCAGCGTCGTCGGCCTTCTCACGGCGGCCGCCCAAATCTCAAAGATACTCGCCAATGTCATCAATAAAGCTCGTCACGCGCCCGAGGAATGCAGTCGCATCAAGGCCGAGGTTGACGATATCCGAAATGTCCTGGTGACGCTTCAGCTCTACATCGTTGGAACACAGCGTGCTGCTCGATCACGAACCTCTCTCATCATGGTCGAGCAGGTAGTTGCCACTCTGGCGGCTTGTGTCAAGACATTCTCAGAGCTCGATACCTTTGCAACCGCCTTGCAGAATGACTCCAACACGGAGATTCTTGACAGGTTGCGTTGGGCAAGCAAGGATAAGGAGATCAAGGCCGTGCTTGTGCGGCTTGAATCCCACAAGTCGTCGTTGACGCTCATGCTCACAATATTGACCTGGTATGGTATTCTACCTAATTGCCTGCCATTTGAACGTTTTGCTAATGCTCTGTCTTCAGCCAAAGCCAAGATGATGCCGAAAGTAGGGTTGATAAGCTCTGTGACCTGGTGGAACAGATGCTGCTGCGCGACTTGACTCTCAAAGAACGTCTAGTTGCGCTAGAGGCACGCAATGAGCTTGAAGAACCTAAAGAGATGATAGACTCTCGGCTACATCGACTCAGCATCAGCGATGCTGATGATCAGGGGAAGACACCAGATCTAGTCTCCTCTACTAACAAGCAACCAGAATGGCAACGCAACTCTCACGGATTCGCTTTTGAAGAAATACTCATGAGCTCGAGAGCATACCGAGTTGTCGCAAAATATAACTCGGATGCCTTCTCAATCATCAGCTCAGCCGGGAGGACGGCCTCTTGGTCCATGTTATCTGGCCTCAGTCTCTCTGAAGTCTCTCATATCGGCATCCAGGCTATCCCTATCTACGCCAGCGATATCACGAACAAGGAGCACTACGACTTTTCGCCTTCTGCTACCAATGCCATGCAGGCAGAGAGGCTGCAACAGCCGAGTCCTGGAAAGTTGTCGCGACGTGACCGCCTGAAAGGCCTATTCAGAGGACCACGACCTTTTGGCCCTGAACTTCTGCCAAATACAGATCCTCGACTTGCCGTCTTTGGTGTTGCCCTGGCAGATAGCATCAATTGTGCAAAAGTTGCCATCAGCCTGCAAGATAGAGCCGGGGTGTTGAGAATCTACGGGTACATTCCCTTTGTCATCGCCAAAGCAGGCGTTTTCTTGAAGGAGAAAGGTCAGTCATGCCCTACACCAGCGTTATACCACTGTGTGCTAACAATGCTACCTATCTAGGCACGGAAGTTGAGGATATTTTTGCTATCATCGGAAGTCCCGTACGAATAAGCAAACTGCAACAAGAATTTAACTCGCCTCCAAACTATGGCAAAGGTCTCGTCTGGTCTGGATATACTGTTCACGACGCAGCCGGAGTCTTTTTACGATACCTAAAGAGCCTCCCCGAACCTATCATCCCATACAGTTGCTACGCCGGGTTCATGGACGGGCTGACACCGTTTATCGATCGAGAACTGACCGATGAGGAATCCGCTGAGGGGTTGAAGGTAGCGACAGATCTCATCATCCCGATGCCACCATACAATCGCCAGCTATTACTTTACGTAGTTGACACCCTACAGGGGTTTGCATCGCTGGCTGAATACAACAAGATGACAGGCCTCAGGTTGATCAGCATCTTCCAGCCCTCGATAATCTCCGGGCCACCTGATGAGATGGACGCCGAGGCACATCATGCTGCAGCCAGTGTAGCGATTCTGTTGCTAAGGTATGGGTTAGATAAATACCCTGTGACGGAATGGATGGACTAGTATTACGCACATAGCGCGTAACGTATGTGGAAGTGATGGTTGTTTGCCAAGGGCACAACGGTATGCAATCATCACAAATCCTGTCTGTTGATACAAAGGAAAGAACATAGCCATGCAGGCCGCGAGTTAAACTTCGACTGCCTACTCCTTCACGTTATTTACAAGCGACTTCTTGATAACCCCTTTCTGTCCAAGGGGCTCAGAAGAACTGGGTAAAAAAGTTGCCATTGTGGCTGATGTACTTCTTGAAAAGTCGACGAGAATCAAGGATACAACCAGCAGCCTCCGCAAATCGATGGACGAAGAGAAGAGACATGCAAAACCCTGCACGATGAAGGTCCGCCTACAATCCAAATCTTTACATAACAACTCTCAACTACGAGAATGAAGTCTAAGATAGTTATATATATTAACTATATAGTTATAAATTTTATATATTTTAAATATATAATAATTAATACTATTATATGCTAGCCTTACCGCTTATTTTATTACTTATAACCAAGGAGAGGCTACGGAGGGCGATTTCAAA